>WOGM01000574.1:0-12085 GCA_015342125.1 Leptinotarsa haldemani | reverse complement strand
AACCATGTGTAGACAGTATAGATACGGTTGAAGAAGCTATTGAATAGCGAAACACATCTTGCGATTTTGTAAACTGTGTAGTGAAAATGTCACAATGAAATGTTTCTCGAATTCTATGGAAGTGATTATTTCGAGTATATCAGTCTGTCTACTGTCTACTGATTCGTATAGAAGAACATGTTTCACAGAATTTGTATCAGAACCATTTTTAAGCTGCAATCAATGTGATCTAGGGTTTCGTATAGTAACTACAGAAGTTTTGCCATCTAGAGGAAAACAAAATTATTATAATAACCATGTGTAGACAGTATAGATACGCTTGAAGAAGCTATTGAATAGCGAAACACATTTTGCGATTTTGTAAACTGTGTAGTGAAAATGTCACAATGAAATGTTTCTCGAATTCTATGGAAGTGATTATTTCGAGAGGACTTTTTCTTTCAGTTCGTATCCGGAAGTGACTTCTATGCATGTTGTTCACATCTTCGTGGAGTTCATTTCGAACGTAATTGCTTTCTTCCTTTCCATGCTTTCCACAATTTTTTGTATAAAGATTGAGAAGTGAAAGTCAAAAAGATTTCTTCCCAGTATCATCATTCATTTCTAATATATTATAATTGACATTATATTGAGCACCTAACTTTTCCACTGAATTTTCTATCTATAATTGATAAGTTTCTAGAAATTGACAAGTTGACTAGAAAATAATTCAAAAGTATCTTCCATACATGAAACGGCGGAACAGCTGAACATTTATTGGCTCACAACTATTTTTGAAACTTTTTGAGTATGGCTGAATGACTATATCATGAGGATAATCTACTGCATAACGTAATTATTTTTTATAAGGCTTGTAGTAGGAAAGAATGGGGGAATCAGAGTCATATGGAAAGTCTTTCAGTCACTCTCTCTCAGTAATTAATAATGAACATTGAAAAACATCCAAAATAATATCCACAAAAATATATTTTTTCGATTCAATCACCCTACATAATGGGCAATTAGAGCGAAAAAACCTTCATACATATATCTGATGACAGCTATCACACAATACTTAACAAAATTAAGCATTTAAACAATCACATAGTAGAAAAACAAAACTGAAAAGTAATTGACAAAATAATTTCGAAAGTAAAAATAACTCATTCGATGGTATTTCAACTTTTGTTGATGTCAATTTATCTAAATTTGCTAATTTTAATTAGCCAACTTAATTCAGATAATAATTGTAAGTTATCAATATTGTGTAATCCCGGTCATAAATAGTTTTGTGCACAAAAAAAATCAAAAAGCATATCTGTTCTGAAACATGGAATATCGCAAAAATGAATTGGAGTCATTTACTATACGATATTTGCCACTGAATGTGGTAATATTTCTGCAGCAGAATAAAATAAAATTTCGAATTCACAGGTAAAATCCGTCAATAATTATAATTAATCAATGAGTTATTGAGACATGCTGCCAAACGTTTGAATGCTTTTAGACCCTACTAAGTAGTAGGAAAGAGTTTTACGAATTGAATTGCTCATACCTAATATTTATAAAGATTGATTGTGGCTCCTTTCAGTAATGTCGAACCAATAATAGGTATATTGAATTGGAATTTCTCAATCGTCTTCAATTTGCCATATCTTCAGGCTTTCCAGAGATTTCAACTCAGTAAGAACTCCAGTTGTGAGTGGATAGTCTATCATGTGCTGAATATACTTCTGCGATTTTATTCTGGTGGAAAGCTACAAAAGTGTCTAGAACCGTAGTCGCCTACAGCAAAATATACAGTGCTGACATGAATAGTTTTCCCTTCTTCTTAACTTTCGACGAAACATCAAGGTTGGATATAACTTACGCGAAAGAGTATTATTTTTAGTACCTTTCCATAAGAAAGAAAGTTAACAGCAACAGTAGTCCCGAGAAGTCGGTTCAATTTTTTATTAGAAAGAGTGGGTCTGGTGATATCGCACAAGTTCATACAGTTAATTCCAATAGATGTTTGAATTGTTCACCATTAGCTTCCTGACAGCAATAAAATTCGTTCAATGTAATAGTGTAATGGGAGGATAGGAAAAACAGAAAGACGGAAGATAAGAGAAGATAAAAAAGGTGTATACATGTAAATCCTTAGATAACTGATATACAATATCATATCAATATCGTATATCATTGTATGATATACAATAAACGAAGGTGAATAAAAAAATAAAATGGAAACAAATAAATGAAATAGTGAGAGAAAAAAAGGAAGAGAAAACAAACAACCCATTAGTACTGACCAAATACCAACTTTTATAACTGAGGAAAAATGTATTATACAACTTGAAACTATTAAAATATTGAAGACATTTTACATGTTGAAATAGACTGGTTAATTGGTTATACCATTTTCGAAGTCGATTAGCTTTTTGTTCTTGTACACATGTGCAAGTAAAAAAAATATTAATTGAGGGGCTATCAAATGATTGCCGAACACTGATAACATATGATATCTCAAGAGATTCATTTTGGATAGAATTGATTACCCAATGAAGCCATGGAATGGAAAGCTAGTTATGACTCATACTTATATAGCAAAGAAAATACCCATATCTATCATTTCTGTTGTGTTGTTCTTGACCAAGAATAGAACAATGAGGATTTAGTGATGAACGAGAACGAAAATGTTTCCTACTTATTCAACAAACTCGAACAATTGTTCATACAGTTGCAGTTTCGCAAGGATGTATCATCTTTCCCACCAACCGATTTCCTGGAGTCTTTGGAGTCTACTAAATACTCGTTAGGATAACAAGAGGATTGCTCCGAATTCTTAGAGTTCTTGTTGAATACTCTTCGTGAGCAAAAAAATAGAAGAATCGATACTCCTGACCGCTCTGGATCGAATGATTCCGTACTGTCTATCTCGTCTTGTATTTGTAGATCTTTATGCCGGAAAAATTCTCACTGGTTTACTTTGTTGTGAATGTTCAAGAGATAGCAAAAATGTAAGTGATTTTCTGGAACGTCAACTACCGTTTCCTTATATGACTGATATACCAGTCCGTGCCAAGCTTATTGTTGAATCATCTGAAAATGGAACTTTTAACGGGTGATGATCAACTGTATTGCCAAACATGCGCCAAACTACCTGACTATTATAAGAAAATAAGTATAGCTGAGGCACCAGTCGATCTAATAATGACACTGATGATCTTCAAACATGACTCAACCTCTGACGGTTGCACCAAACTCTTACGAAAGTTCGAAATAGATGAACATCTCAATCTAGCAGTCCACTATTATAATCTTCATGCAGCCATTGTTCACTGTGATTTTGGCGTTGAATCTTGTCATATTACGCATAAGTTAAAAAAAGTGGTTTAAGTTTGACGATATTCGTGTCACGAAGTGTTCTGGCGATGTTTTGAATTTAGTGGATACTCTGGAAACACCCTACATTCTGTTTCATGAGAGAGAGGATATTGGCAGATCAATATCTTCAGATGTTGTGGTGCTGCAGGTTTTTCCGGATTATCCTGCAGCTGAAAAAGCAAATGCGCCACTGGAATCAATGAAGTCGCCCCATAACGCCAATAAACTTTTGTTGTTTCATAATTTTATGATTTTTATTTCTCCTTTAATTACCAAATAAATTTCCTAATATCAAAAAAAAAACACTTTTCACAGTTTAAAAAATTGCAACACGTGATTCGCTATACAATAGCTTCTGCAGGTGGGTCTATACTGTCTAGACATGGTTATTAAAAAACTTTTTGTTTTCGTTTAGATGGCAAAACAAAACTTGTACATTTCGAAAAAGTTTCAGTTACATTTCTAATCACCTAATTACCCAAAAGTTGAAACTGAAACGTCATTGCTTTCAAGAACAATAAAATAAGTGATTTTTTTATGTTGAACGTTTAATTTAAAAACAAAGATGATAATTATGTAGATAATGTGCTTAAAAACTGAAAAATTATTCGAAAGCTCATAGGTAGCAGACATCGGAACATGAGTGAGGAGACAGCTATTCACAATAATTCTAATGAAAAATTTACCGAATTTCTTCAATGATGAAATATTAGTGATTACTCCATTTGCGAATTATGCTGCCCAGAAGTGCATTAACTGGCATCATTTATTGATAGTATACAACTCAGTATTTGCAGTAGGTATGATAAATCATCTTTAACGATTTCCTTTGTAGACTTTGTGTTTGATATAATTTTCAAGCAATTAAATTCAACCTCGTGTCCTATTCGAACAACAACGAAAGTGTCATTAAGTAGTATGACACAATTATGTTTGATCTATGATACCTATTATAAATAACAATCAATTTCTTTGATTATGTAATGAACCCACCTGATTCTACAGTAGGTTTCATTAAAAATAATAACAATTTTTTATTTCGATATAATGATGTTGTAAACTCACCGAGTACGAATTTAACGGCAGTTGTGAAATAACCCAGAAAGAAATATCTTTGATGCTTAAAAAATATCAGAGATTCAGAAGGGGTAACGGATCCTGAATACTGTCAATTTCCACAAGGTCTTCAATTAATTGAAACGAAGACGTGACGATTAGGTATTTTTGGAAACTTAAAATTATATTTTTAAATTATTTATTTCAAACCAATAAAATAATGTAGTGTAGTGTAGTCATACCGAAACCGGTATTAGGTACTACACTGAGGTTTCACTGTCTACTCCTCAGGTAGTGACAAGCTTTGAAGGTTTTATATGTAAAATTTTGACAGTGTCATGTGGAAAAATTCTGAATACTAGTCGATTTCTTCTTACTTTTCCTTTATTCAAGTAGGAATGTATCTATGAATTTGGTTCAAATTGTTTTCTTGTTCATGCAATGTTCTTCGTTAATGATGTGGGTCATTTCTCTAAAAATGTTATTTCAATTAGGCAGCATCCAACAAAAAACTCTAAATCATAATGGGATGTGACGCAAATTCACACTATACAGCTGGGACAGCACGAAAATGAACTACAGAGGTGAGTTACTCTTTGATTATATACTAGGGAAAGGGCTGTCGGTAATTAATGAGAGCTCGGACCAACTTTCGTCACTAGCAATAGGTGAGAAATATTAGACTTAACCATCGGCTCACATTTTCTGAACAACAAGTTGAACTATTGGACTGTATTTACTTAACCTTATTGTTCAGTAGATATATTCTTTTCATTATTGAAACAGATCTAAGACCAGTAGTGGAATATCGTGTGCTAAAATCTACCGATTGAAGTGGGTATATAAACTCCCTCCAATGGCACTTTGAGGACGGATTCATTACTATTCACAGTTGTGATGATATGAATACAGTAGTGGAGCAATTTCGCGAAGCAATGATCTCATCCTATCATGAGAACTGTCCACTGATAATTAAAAGAAATAACTATAACTCTTCTTGGTGGAAAAATAGCTCTGTAAAACAAAGAAAACAAGTTTGACAATCATCCAGTCGAACTGAGGAGTCAGGTAACTGGGAGCTTTATAAAAATACTCTAACATTACACAATGAAGAAATTAGAAAGGTGTAGTTAGCAAATAACTACCAATAACGTCTCCAATAGAAGTATATTTTAAGAAGTTTTGACAACTGGTTCATATTAATTTCTGACAAATCAATCAACAACTCATTCACATTGTTTTCTTTTATATTTTGTTTCTTCCAAACACCTTATGCTGGGCGCTAATGACTGTGGCATCATATGACTCCTCCCTCTGATTGAGACTATGGATGTCTTGAATAAGAAATTGAACTTTCCTTCCAGAGCGGGTGGTGTAGGCCCTTTTCGTAGAAACTTTTTCCATTTCGTCTCCATTTTCAGTAGTAAGGTTTTAACGGCCAATTTTGATGATATCTGGTTCATCCTGATGATTCTCTATAAAAGCTATAAAAGCTGGTTTGAATCTCTCTATGGATATATTTTTTTCTTTATCGTTGATTAAAGCCATGATTTAGTTGTCATTTTGCTTTGAAACTTTGTATGGTCCAGAATATGGCTGTTACAAAGGTTTTTCGACTGCATCTATTCTAACGAAGACAAATGTAGCAGTTGGTAATTCTTTAAATATGAATATTTTCCTGTTGCTGTGATCAGAACCTTGTGTTGTTTTCATTTCATTCATTCTCTTCTTGAGGCTGTTTAAAAATTCTTCGTGATTAGGATTGAATCTTGCATCTTCAACAACCATCTCTCCAGGGATTCTTAGGGTCATTCCATATACCATCTCAGCGCTACTGATACCACCTAAATCTTCTTTCGGTGTAACTCGTATACCAAGAAGAGTTGTTGATAGATCCTCGGACCATTTTCCAGAATGGTATTTAAGAGCATCTTTCGTAGTTCTGTGGAACCTTTCAATCATTCCATTAGAATTTGAATGGTATGGTGTAGTTCTCAAGTGATTGGAACCCATTATTTTAGAAAATTCAGAGCATAAGGAACTCTTGAACTGTCTTTCTTGATCTGTAGTTTTTCTGAAAGTTATTCCAAATCTAGTGATCCATCCATTATAAAGAGTCCACTATTTCAGATGTCTTCCATAGGGAATGCTTCTACCCATCTGGAAAATCGGTCTATGCATGTTAGGCAATAAGAGAAACCATTTGAAGGTGGAAAAGGTGCGACGATATCAATATTGTTATGTTCAAATCTTGAGTTTGGGATATTGTACTTGGCGACAGGAGTAACCTCATGTTTATTAACTATGGATTTTTGACCTGGGATACAGTTTTGAACCCATTCTCGAAGACCTTTTTCAATTCTAGGCCAAATATATTTACTTTCGAAGAGTTTGATAGTGAATTTGATATCAGGGTGAGATAGACTGTGTAATTTTTTGAAAGCATCTTTCCTTAAAATTTTTGGAACATATGGTCTAATATAATAAGTAAAAGTATCACAATAGATCTTACTGTCACTTCCAGGCATTTGTATTTTTTTTAGTTGGAGAGATGCTTTTCCTGACAAAAGTTCCTGAAGTTCATCATCTTGATACTGTTCTTCTTTTCATTTGCTAAGGTCCATAAACTGTTGTAGAGTTATGTCCGAAACTCTTGATAAGGCGTCAGCAACAATATTTTTGGATCCAGAAATATGTCTATTGTCTGTTGAAAAGTGACTAATGAAATCCAGGTATCGCGTTTGTCTGGGATAGGTAGTTTCTGGTTTTTCATTTAATGCAAACATCAATGGTTTATGATAAGAATACATCACAAATTCACGTCCTTCGAGCATGAAACGAAAGTGTTTTATTGACTCATAAATTGCAAAGAGTTCGCTATCATGTTTGAGCATTTGATGCTTTTGAAGAGAAAAATGCCAATGGTTTTCAATTTCCCTGCTGAAGTTGTTGTACTGCCGCACCGATATTAATACTTGAAGCATCCATCATCAATGCTGAAGGAAATGATACGGAAGAGTGGGCAAGTAAAGCAGTGTTAGCTATGGCTGTTTTCAGTTGCACAAAAGAAATTTCTTGGGTAGCATTCCACAATAGTTTTTATTACCTTTGGGATTGCCTTTTTGGAATTCATTCAGTGGGGCTTGAATCTCGGCAAAAGGGGGATCTTTGAGGAAGTTTTGTAAGGGTATCCTGATTTACCTCGCAGCACAAGAACACTATATATAACTGACTGCTGCCCCACTTCCCCATTCTTGATAACAACAGACCTCCCAGAACAGAACAGAACGATTGGGAGGTCATCAAGAAGGTTATCACAGCACCAATAGTTGAATTGGCTATCAAGTCGTTTCAGCCCTTCAAATCTCCTGGAGAGGATAGTATATTTCCAGCTCTTCTTCAAAACGGACTGGCATGACATGACATGAGATTGTATAGAGCTAGTCTAATGTGGAGCGTTATACGAGTACCACCCAGCAAGGGTGGTATATATACCTGAAGTGGGTCGGAATTAGCCTTACATCCTTCCTGTTTAAAGATCGGAAACATTGTGAATGAGGCTTCCTACGCAGTCTTGCTGAATAACCACCAATATGCATATCAAACCGGCAAATCAACAGATATAGCATCAAACAACCCTGTAGAGAAAATGTCCCAAACCCTTGACAACCAGAAGATTGCGGTTGCTGCATTTCTCGATATTGGAGAATCATTTGACAATGCACTACATAAATCTATAGGATCATCTCTGGCTAGAAAAAGAATAGAATCGACCATAACTGACTGAATCTATGCCGTTCTGGTGAACAAAACTGCACTTATCAAGACGAGGCCATTAGGTTCAGGGTCACAGGAGCTGCTAGCAAAGTGTACTGTGGTTGCTCCTGATGGATAGTCTGCTTGATACTCTCGACAGAAGTTACGTAGATGATGCCAGATGACTATGTCATCTTGGCAAGGTCCACGCTAAGAAGGATTGTTTGTAATATCCTCTTAAGTTTGACGAACGTTGTTCACAGTTGGTGCCAGAGGAACAGATATGTGTGCTCAGCAAATCTATGATGATCCCCTTCATCAGGAAGAGAAAATTGGACGATTCAACGCCAATTTCCCTAAATAGTGAGATCATTCTATTTGAAACGGAGCTGAAAAATCTTGGCACCTGGAACGCTCACTTGGAAAATGTTTTGGATAAAGTCAGATGATTGTCAGACCAATGATCACTTATTGAGCAATTGCCTTGTGGACGAAGGCTTCACATAGCTTTCAGAGGCAGGCTTGTCTGGCCATTTGTGGTGCCATCAGTAGCCATGAAGATTCTCTTAGATCTAGTTCCTCCCCACATTTTTCTAGAGACAGAGAGGCTAAATGGACTGCATATAGACTTGTGCACATCGCCAATTGCACAAGTCGATTTGATGCAGAGTACAATGTACTGATAATTGACACTGGAAGTTACAGCATTCTGGAAATGATGTCTGATATTATGCCTTCAACTGTCAACTACTAACTGCCTTATACAGTACTGCCCTGAGTAGAGAGGACTGGATCCTCCGAAAGAAAAAAATATTAGGAGCAAATAGTTGTTGATTCACAGATTGATCAAAAACATTTTCGGGTTCTGATGCAGGTGATTTCAGTAGCATACTGAGGCCAGAGATATAAACCTGCAGAGAGTCCTATGTGACTGTATTGCAAATATATGCTTCTGAATTGTGTACGGAGAGATTGCTAGAAACCAACCTCATACACGAATCAATGAAAATATCCTCGTCCAGTCAAGCGGCGTTGAAAGCTTTTGGTTCCCACCGAGTAACGTCTAAATTGGTAACAAATTGCCAAAAACGACTATCCTCAAAAGAAAAGAGACACTCAATAAATTGTCTCTGGTCAGGATTCCTGGCCATACTAACCCAGAAGGCAATAGGGCTGCTGACACCCTTGCAAAAGAGGGTGTTGCAAGTAGCTTTATCGGACCACAACCTGTCATGGCATCGCTTTAGTCTTTGCCAAACAAACATTGAACACCTGGATGGCAAGAAGATTTATGGACGTCTGGCAAAATCTTCCAGGATTGCCTCACCCCAAGGCGATCATTCACCCTTCGAAACTTGAAACAGATCAGTTATTGGACGACCTATGATATCGACCAGGCCTTCTATCGGACTACTGTTGTATGAATCACCATATGCAAAGACTCAGACTGCCGAAACACAGTGTGTATTGCCTCTGTTTGGAAAATAATGAAACATCAGAGCACATTCTATGTGTCTGTCCCGCTGTATACCGAATCAGGTTTTCAGTGTTTGATAGAACCGCACTCTTACCTGCTTATCTGAAAAACTACTCACCATGTAGACTAACCGGCTTCGTTGGGAAGCTGGGTGAGCCACAATAAACCCTTGCGGGTTGCGGTGAAGGGTCGAATAGACCCACTCACTTTCCTAACCTAACCTAACCTATATCAAAGGATCATTTTCCCGACATTTTGGCAAAGTCTAGGTCTAAAATCTAGACATTGTCAGAAGATGACAAGTATGACTATGTTCAAACGTCTTGAAAATGATCCGAGGATTAATTCAAATGAAAACGTTACCTTGAATTTTTATTAAATCCAAACGAATGCGTAGCCTACTAGTAGCATCAATTAGATCGGATGTTGGATCTGCGGTCTCATGTCAGACCACGTTAGATTTCATCAATGAAATCCTACTGTTGAAAAATTCTAGTTGAGTCATTCACGTACTCTGATAACTGTAGTTTCAAACAAATGTTCTTGTTGAAATCTTTCGTTATTCAGGCAATGAAATTGATTTCATTCGAGAATTGATAGTTTGTTCTCAGCTGAAATATTTCAAGAAATATCATTTATGAATATCACTCGACCCAATCACAAGCAAAAAATAAAACTGATAACAAAGTTATCGTTATAAAAAAGAAAAATTATCGATAAAAATTTGAGGCCTCTTGATATTACTCTCGTTAAATTTGGGTTGTTCGCATTTAATGTTAATGATCGTATTAAAACAGTTAAAATATAGATCCAAAGGTTATCAATAATTTGAATATTTAGATGACGAAGAAAATGTTATATATTTCTCATCAATCCGGATCAAATTAACAGATTTATATTTTTATAAAAATCATAATGAGAATCCACGTGAACTGGCTTAATTGAAAATTACAGGACGTTAAAACTATTTTCATTAACTGAGAATTGAATTACGTGACTGAAATATTCATCATCATAAGAGATGAATATCACTGGAGATTTTTCCCAACACCAAACCGTTATTTTCACACCTCGACACGTATTTAGATCACCAACTGATCACCATCATCAAGAGGAAGATCATAGATCATACTAAGTAATGTATCTTTCTCTTGATCACTTGGTGATCAAAACACCTGTAGAGATATGAAAATAACGGTTTGGTGTTGGGAAAAAAATTCCAGTAATATTTATTACTACACCAAATGTTCCAAACAGTGCATCACAAAGTTATATTCAAGATAAGAAACAAAGAAATAAATTACAATATGTTATGAAGAAACTCGTTACTTGATGAAAATTAATAACACTACCTCACTTAATTGGTCGATGATAAATGTTATAAAAGGTGAAATTACAATCTCAGCAGGTGAATTTTCAATATGAAAAATCATTGGCATTATGAGAAATGGTTCAATAATGGTGAGTGGTTAACCTCTTGGCCGTTCGATAGGAAACTCGAATGTTTGCCCACATTCATTTCCAGAGACTCCAGCAGGTTCAATTTATTGAGCCGATAATAATTATTCATATTGAAAATTTACCCACAAATATTGTAATTCTTTTTATTATTTCATTCACCATCAACTAAATAAGTGATGTACCTACTATTGTTGTAAATAATAATTGTAGTGCAGTGTGAATTATTACCAATGATGAAGCTTCGGTATTCGCGACACGCGTCTAGAATGAAACGATTTCGTGAAATTAGTTCAATTATTTTCATGGATAAATCAAATTATGAAATTTTTAGTTCAAAAAGTTCACATCCGCTTCTGAGAATATATTGAAGAAGTGCTTTTGTGCTCTTTAATACAAAGGAAGGTCTCGAAAAGGAACTAGGCATCAACGGAATGGTTACTCCAATGTGATGATGAAACGGACTTTGGCTAGAAGACACCAAGAGCTTCACAAGGAAGAGAAGCCGCCACAACCAGTGCATGCTTTTCCTTATTGTCGATAAGGATTGTCGAAAAGGATGAGAAGAATTGGGTTCAAGTATAATATCAGAATCTGCTCAGATCTAGGAACAATATCCGTAGCAGCCTCACGAAAACCAGGCTAATAAAGGCGGACTGCAATTCCAAAAATTGCATTTACCGGATACCCTGTGAGTGCGGAGAATTATATATCGGTGAAACTAAGAGGCCAATGAAAGGTCGCATTGCCGAACACAAGAAACACACAGAGCGAGGGGAAACTAGCAAATCAGGAATTGCAGAACATGTTTGGACTCATCAACATAACATCAAGTGGTCTTAAGCTGAAATCATCCACAAGGAGGAACACTGGTTTAGGAGAAAATTCGAAGGAGTCGCACATATTGCAACGGCTCAATTTCCAACAGCTTTTCCAGGACGAAATGCGTTAACGCGCTGCAAAACCAAAAATGCACGGCGCGCAGTCGGA
>WOGM01000573.1:0-12097 GCA_015342125.1 Leptinotarsa haldemani | reverse complement strand
CTTATTTTCAAATTGATTACTTCCTTCCTTTCTTTGGAAGATTCCCTCATCTTTTTTTGTATCGAGATGGAGTAGTAGAAAGCCAAAAACTTTCTTTGTTGATGTTGTTATGACTGTATATAATAAATAGGAAGTCAGTAGTCACAGTACAATTTTAATTGTTAGTTTTCTTCGATTTTTTATCAGTACTATGTTAGATTTGATGACAGTCATTTTAAACCAATGCAACGAAAAGTCTCCCCATTTTATCATTTCTTTGGTGATAGTACTCAATAACAATACCATTTTTAACATAACATCTTATATGACGCAACCAAAGCTGCTATCTGATACTTCTGTTTACTATAACGTCCTGATAAATTTGTTCTGATGGTATCGTCATTTCTTTCAAGAAATGTTTCAATAAAGAAATATTCATTGACAGCGATGATCCAGTTTTTAACACCTTGTATTGTGGCATGACACACAAAATAAGACTATTACAGTATTAAAGGTTTTTATTTTAAATTTTGTCCAGAAAGACTCTTCAATTAAGTGTATCACAGCTTAATTCCTTTTTTGAGAAACTTCAAAAAAATCTCGTTTTTAAAATCTTCTCTCAGACGTTATCAATACTAGACCCTAAACGCCTCCTCTCTCAAATGGCCCAGTGCCAGGAATGTGATATATTCAGGCGAATAACGACCACCTTATCCCGAACAGACAGTGAAATAATTTAATTATTCTAGAGATCTACCGTTTATTTGTGGGTATGACAACACAAGGTATTGGCTGTAATAGCTTTTCTCGAGGTGCAGCATAGGCCTGAACATTGTGTATGTTGCAATATCTTTGTTTTCGTTGTAGCTTGTAGCTATATGGTATTTACGGTTGAATTCTAAGAAAATCATCAATTAGGTAAGAGGCTTTGTGAAGAAACTGAGGTTGGCCTCACAAGAAGCGAAAATGTCTCTGTTTTTAATGTTAACAGAGGAACGTTGTGTCCCAATTTTATTTTAATTGATTGTACTCGTCATAACTTTGATACCAATTTTGCACATTTACTAAATCGAATGTTTTTAATTGAAGAGGAAATAGTTTTAGTTGAGATTGATGTTTGGGAAAAAGTATTTTGGTCCTGACTTCTGAAGTGAAAAAGAAAGTAATCCACTTAACAATAAAAACAAAGTTGTGTAGATCATGCACACAAACATTTATTGTGAATTTTTATATAGGGATGGATAAGTAGAAAGCCAAAAAGTGTTTATACATAAAAAAAACTATCTTCAAGAATATCATCTATCCAACTGAATAGTATTCTTAAAGATTTTTATCCAACAAATGTTTGGCGTGAATTTTTAAATTGGTATTATTGGTATTACTTGGCAACACTTTTTGGCTTTACTTATCCATCCTTACATTAAAAATGCCCAAGAAATGTGTGTGTTTTCGTCTTCAAATGCTCAAAGAGGTGTTGATAAAGCGTGTAAAAATGTTTTCAAGTCGAAACTTCTAGAAGTACACCTTAAGAATGATAGATTTCCATGTAAGTGAAATTTTATATTTATATATGTACTTTCATAATACGTTGTGTACCGTTCCTATGAATTATATCGGGTTCTGTTTTATCGAATACTTATTCCATTTTCGGAAAAATTATAATAAAATGTCGTCTAATATAAGAATGAAAAAGTCATTAATTGAAGCTAGCTACAATTTCCCTTCGAACTTCAATTATTGTTTATCTTGTAATAGAGTAAATCACTTCTTCCTTGGTTTCTCGCAGTAGGCCATCTGTTAACAAAATAACAGAAATCCAAGGAAATTAGGTCTGGGGACATTACTGCTCCTGCAGAAATGCATCAGTTGCGATTCTAAACAGTTTACACAATTATAGATAATTGTTATTTTCTTTTTCCACGTATTTTTCACTCCTTGACCTTCTCCGTTTCCTGAAACATCGCTTTCAAAAATCTGGAATCGTACATTCATTGTACCAGGATATCGTACTGCATATTATTCCACTGGCTGACAGCATCTTATGTATCATATACTCGGAATACTGGAATATTTTGATGTTATAGGAATTGTCAACAAACTTGACATCTAACTATTGAGCAGGTGAATCTATAATTGCAATAATCTACTATTTTTTTCTCCTCGAAATGAAATTGTCAACTGAAAAAATGATAAACATGATCTACATTTTGAATAAATGTGACAACAATTGTTGATTAGCCAATATAATGTATGCTGTTCAATATCCTAATTCCAGGTCTATACGACCAGAACAATTTTGGAGGGTCAAAGGAAGATTTGAGGAAAGAAGCAGTATCACGCATAAGAAAATGCAAGTAGTAAATAAAATTGTAACAAATGAAAAAAACTAATTCGGCGGTAATGCTTTCAACAGTTGAAAATCATCATGTAAGCACAAAGCTAATTGCAAGAATGTTGGGTATAAGTCGTAATTCCGTGAACAATATGTTAATAAAAGTTCATCCATACCCAACTGAATTACATCAAGAACTCTATGAAACGGATTCTGATACCAGCTTTCGGTATTGCGAAAATTTATTGAATTCGATTAGCGAAGAAATGTTTTGTTTTCTGAAGACTCCATATGTGTAAGTAATGGCATGGTAAATATACATAATATGCGCAACTACTCAACTACTCAACAAAGAACCCCCATTGGATGAGAGAAGTCGATAACCAAAACAGATGGTCGATAAATGTTTGGAGTGGCATAATTGGGGATCAGGTCCTATGGCCATATTATAAAGATTTTCTCCGAAATACTGTACTTATCAAATTTGTTGGAGGATGTACCGATTGACATACTGCATATATTACCCCCAACATGATGGGGAGCCTCCCCATAACCAAAATCTGATAAGGTTTTTGAACAAGTGGCGTAGGAACAAATGTATTGGAAAATGGACCCATTTACTGGCCAACACGATTCCCAGACTTCAGGCCCCTAGATTTCTATCCATGAGGATATGTTAAAAGAGATATATCGAGAGACACCAGTGACACCAGAAGACATGAAGGATAGGATTAGAAAGCTTCAATTGTAGTTTGAAGGGAAATTCTTGATAGACTACATTCATACATAGCTCAAAATGGAAGGTTCGAACATCCATAGTGAATTTGTGCGTGTTCAAATTGTTATTCGTTTTCACTTTATTTGTTTTATCCAGCAGTGAATAAAAAATTTTTTCTATTCGATGACTTCTTCATACATTCCTCAGGAATAAGATACATTTCCAATGGGAATGAAGTAGTCAATTTCTACTATTTTTGAAAACTCATAGTGTGGAATATTTTTGGATGGCTCTATATACAAGGCGTTTCATTTGAAAAAACTGAAAAAGTTATCTTTACCCCTGTATAGAAAAAAACACTATTCGGTGAACTCATGAAGACGAAATGAAGAAAACACTATCCTCAAGTATTTTTGGTTGAGAAATTTCCTCATTCCATTTGATTGAGTAGGAGATATTTGGTGTTGAATGAACCCTTTTTTTAAAATAAATTTCATTATAACTTCTGAATCACCCAAACCCAAACAACTCTATATTTTTGAGAAACATTCTGTCCAAGAAATTCAACTTCAGTGAAAATATCTGAAGTATTCTATTAAAAAAAACATAAGTTTGGTCTATCACACATTTATGGGACACCTCGTATATTAGTAATAATTATTCAAACATAGCTTTCATCAATCTCCACAACTTTTTTCCAAAACATTTTTTTGTATGATGTTTTGGTTTTGGTTATAAAACTATTTTTGCTAACGAGTAAATAAACTCGATATAATTTGGTAGGATGAACTTTAGAGGGTCATTAAGAGGGTGCATATATTATTTTGACAACCAAAAACAACAAAAACTAAAGATGATTCTGTACGGATATATACTGGTAAAAGTGAACATTTTTTTATCCACTCTGTTATGACACTCATTCAGTAATACATTTCTGAATTGGAGAATTGAGAATATAACACAAGACTATTGACGCCAATTGTGATCTAGAAAAGTCAATTGGGTTAAATAGTCTTCATGCCAATGCTGAGTGGACTACATTTGTAACAATTATTATTGTCTGCTTTTACGAAGTGATCCATAGAACAAACAATTGAAAAAAAAATACGTTTATTGCGGTCTCGATTTGGATATCGCGAGTACATATTTTCGTTATTTGTGGGTATTTGTTGGGTATTTGTTGGGTATTTCTATACTATATATTAATGTTTTCGTTTTTTTCGGCAGTATTTTCACTACATACGTAACTGCCATTATTAGAAAAAAAACGGATTATTTTCGTTACTGTGTAAGGATAGTAATGAAATGATTAATCAAGTATAAGTTTCAGTGATTTGTTTATTTCACTTATTTTCAAAGCAACTTACATTTCAATCGAAATATTAGGTCGAACTTTGAGTTTGCGAAATAACGTTACATTCATTCAGTGTTTAGGTTTTTTTAACCATTTTGTTCATACAACAAGGAGGTTCATATTCACAATTAATTAAAAAATTATATAATGTATAAGTTTCTGATGTGTCGAAGAAATTTGAAAAATATAGTAACTTTGAAGAAGAAAACTGTGAAATAGATGAGATGCTAGATTTAGGTCTGCGAAACGTAAAGATAAGTACCCAATAACTCATTTTTAGTTCCTGATCAACAAAACATTTATTTTGAGAAAATATATCAATATTACTTAACTTATATAACAATATTACAGTAACTTATCGAATAAACTAGAAGTTTGCTCTTTCTACATCCTTATAAATTCGTCTATTACTAATTTTTGTTTTTTCAGATTGTGGGAGGTGAATAATCCCAGAAAAGATCATTTAGAAACTCTGATTCCCCACAAAAAATGACTCATTCAGTGTTAGGTACTTTTTGACTACAAATGACTTCAATCTCGAAATTTCGAGACTAAAGTCAAAATTTCGAGTTTGAAGTCATAAATTGAGAGTTCAAAGTCGTAAATAAAAGTTTAAAGTAACTTTCGAATTCCAAACCCTGATTTCGAGTAAGGGCGATGATATCTTCCCTGACAAAAATTCCACCTAAGGAATCGACAGAGAACTCAATCCTCGGATATCCCCAAGGCGGTCAGTTGCAAAGCCAAGCTTCGACATCGACCGCCAACGAGATTCGTCCTCTGACTTACTGTAGCTTTCACTGCAGGGCAAGTAGTTGAAAACTAGGGCCCAACACAACAATACTCATGATTTAACACCAGAGAGCACTGTTTAGTTCAGATCCACCATAGGTCTCGTCAGTGGTGCTAGGCTGAACCACAAATGCATAGCTGGACTCAACTGTCCTTGAAGAACAAGCCTGAGTAAGGGCGAGGACGCATCCTCTTACGAAAACGCCTATGGCGGGTTGAATCATACGTGGGCTGTTAAAAAAATAAGGTAGATGGTCAAATTTCGCGGGCTACTTATATTCCATTAGCATTTTTTTATCTTCATACACTCATCTGGAAAATATGTTTCAGTTTCAGCTATTTAGCATGTTTAGTTTGTTGGTGAGAGGTGTTTTGCGTGTTCGGCGATTTTCTGCTATCAAAAAAATTGATCAAATAATTTTCATCAATTTTTTTATAAAAAATGGAAATGAGTGCTCAAAAAACACTTGAAATATTACAGTGGCATACGGTGATTGTACTCTGAGTCAGATTTTTTTTACAAGTGGTACCCAAAAGGTTGTGAATGACGACGCTCGCTCTTGACGCCCCAACACATCAACAACAGATGAAAGAGTTGAGAAAGTGAAGAAAATTGTTTATGGTAAATCGTCGAATCAGTATTAGAGAAGTTGCTGAGAATGTCGGCAAATCGGTTGGCTCATGCCATGCAATTTTTTCGGAAAATTTGAGCATGAAGCGTGCGACTGTGAAGTTCGTTCCAAAATTTCCGAATTTTGATCATAAAAGCCTTCGCATGAGCATTGCCCAGGAATTGTTGAATGATGTCTACGGCGCGGCGATCCAAATTTGCTTAAACGGGGAGGAGAGTCAAGACCAAAAGAGCACGTCGAATTCGGTCAAATGTCAAGATTTTGCTCACTGCTCTCTTCGATTACCGTGACATAGTGTAGATAGTGTAGAAGTTTTTGCCACATCGTCGTGCGGTCAATAAGAAGTATTATCTTGCACCGCTTGCGAGAAACAATACGAAGAAAACATTTGGTATTGTGGAATAACAATCATGATCATGCACCTGCTCACTTGTCATTGTGATTTTTTGGCCAAAAACAACACTGTTATCATGTTTCAGCCACCGTATTCGCCAGATTTGGCCCTCTATGACTTTTTATTGTTCTCAAGATTGAAGAGACCCATGAGATGAGATGAATCCGAATCACTGAGAGAGCTCAAGGACACACCAAAAAGTGCATATCGGAACTGCTTCGAGGATTGGAAAAAACGCTGGCACAAGTGTTTCATATATAAGGGGGACTACTTTGAAGCGAACAAAATAGCAATTGATGAATAAATAAATATTTTTTGAGAAAAATGAAAATTCACTTTATATTTTTGTGTTTACAACTTGTCTAAGAGTGAAAGTTGCAGTGAAAGACCGAGGACGAATCTTTTCAGCGGTCGATGTCGAGGCGTGGCTATGTAACTGACCACCTTGAGAAACTTTGTTCATTTTTGACATTCGAAGATTGAGTTCTCTGTCGATCCAATAGATTACGTCTTCGTAAGAGGAGATATCATTACCCTTACTCTAAATTAAGAAAAAGTCGATATTTCGAGTTGAATGTTGTAATTTCCAGTTAAACCTGCGAAATTTCTAGTTTAAAGTCGAAATTTTTGGGATTGAAGTCGAAATTTCGAAATTAAAGTCGTAATTTCGAGTTTAAAGTCAAAATTTGTGAGATTGAAGATTAGATTTCGAAATTAAAGTTGTAATTGCGAGTTTGAAGTCGTAATTTCGAGTTTAAAGTAAAAATTTGTGAGATTGAAGTCGAAATGTGTGAGATTGAAGTTGAAATTTCACGACTTAAGTCGTAATTCGAGTTTGAAGTCGCAATATCGAGCTTAAAGTCAAAGTCGAAATTTTGGGATTAAAGTCGAAATTTCGGGATCAAAGTCAAAATTTCGAGTTCAAAGTGGAAATTTATGAGATTGAAAACTAAATTTCGAAATTAAGTCGTAATTTCAAGTTTCAAGTCGTAATTTCGAGTTTAAAGTCAACATTTGTGAGATTGAGGTCGAAATGTGTGAGATTGAATTTGAAATTTCGAAACTAAAGTCGTAATTTCGAGTTAGAAGTCGCAATTTCGACTTGAAACTCGAAGTAGTTGTAATTTCGAGTTTAAAGTCGAGATTTGTGAGATTGACGTCGTAATTTTGAGTTCAAACTCGAAATACAAGTCGTAATTTCTAGTTTAAAGTCAAAGTTCGTGAGATTGAAGTTGAAATTTCGAGACTAAAGTCGTAATTTCTAGTTTGAAGTCGCAATTTCGAGTTTAAAGTCGAAATTTTGGGATTAAAGTCGAAATTTCGAGGTTAAAGTTGAAGTTTCGAGTTTAAAGTCGAAGTTTGTGAGATTGAAGAATAAATTTCGAAATTAAAGTTGTAATTGCGAGTTTGAAGTCAAAATTTGTGAGATTGAAGTCGAAATGTGTGAGATTGAAGTTAAAATTTCGCGACTTAAGTCGTAATTTTGAGTTTGAAGTCGCAATATCGAGTTTTGTAATTTCGAGTTTCAAGTCGTAATTTCGAGTTTAAAGTCAACATTTGTGAGATTGAATTCGAAATTTCGAAACTAAAGTCGTAATTTCGAGTTTGAAGCCGCAATTTTGACTTGAAACTCGAAGTAATCGTAATTTCGAGTTTGAAGTCGCAATTTCGACTTGAAACTCGAAGTAGTTGTAATTTCGAGTTCAAAGTCAAGATTTGTGAGATTGACGTCGTAATTTTGAGTTCAAAGTCGAAATACAAGTCGTAATTTGGAGTTTAAAGTCAGAATTTGTGAGATTGAAGTTGAAATTTCAAGACTGAAATCGTAATTTCTAGTTTGAAGTCGCAATTTTGAGTTTAAAGTTGAAATTTTGGGATTAAAGTCGAAATTTTGAGATTAAAGTCGAAGTTTCGAGTTTAAAGTCGAAATTTGTGAGATTGAAGATTAAATTTCGAAATTAAAGTTGTAATTGCGAGTTTGAAGTCGTAATTTCGAGTTTAAAGTCAAAATTTGTGAGATTGAAGTCGAAATGTGTGAGATAGAAGTTGAAATTTCGCGACTTAAGTCGTAATTTCGAGTTTGAAGTCGCAATATCGAGTTTTGTAATTTCGAATTTCAAGTCGTAATTTCAAGTTTAAAGTCAACATTTCTAAGATTAATGTCGAAATGTGTGAGATTGAATTTGAAATTTCGAAACTAAAGTCGTAATTTCGAGTTTGAAGTCGCAATATCGACTTGAAACTCGAAGTAGTTGTAATTTCGAGTTTGAAGTCGAGATTTGTTAGATTGACGTCGTAATTTTGAGTTCAAAGTCAAAATACAAGTCGTAATTTGGAGTTTAAAGTCAGAATTTGTGAGATTGAAGTTGAAATTTCGATACTAAAGTCGTAATTTCTAGTTTGAAGTCGCAATTTCGAGTTTAAAGTCGAAATTTTGGGATTAAAGTCGAAATTTCGAGATTAAAGTTGAAGTTTCGAGTTTAAAGTCGAAATTTGTGAGATGGAAGATTAAATTTCGAAATTAAAGCTGTAATTGAAAGTTTGAAGTCGTAATTTCGAGTTTAAAGTCAAAATTTATTAGATTGAAGTCGAAATGTGCGAGATTGAAGTTAAAATTTCGAAACTAAAGTCGTAATTTGAGTTTGAAGTCGCAATTTCGACTTCAAACTCGAAGTAGTCGTAATTTCGAGTTGACAATCGAGATTTGTGAGATTAAAGTCGTAATTTTGAGTTCAAAGTCGAAGTTTCGAGTTTAAAAACGAAATTTCTAGACTGAATCCAGATTTCGAGACTAATCTCAAAATTTCAAGATTAAACTGGAAATTTCGAGTTTCAAATCGTAGTTTCAAGATTCAAAGTCGTAATTTCCAAGAAACAAATAATAAAAAATAAAAATATATGGCCCTTCTGCGCTTCCGTAGTTTTTTCTTGAGTCGGAAACTTCTATACCATCTTATGTAACGACTACACAATATGATTCAATGCAGCACAATCCCAACACTGAATGAACGCATACATTATATTTGAATGTATTTTTCATCGGTATGTCGAGGCCTCCAGCCAGCAGATTACAACAATGTTCTCTTTATACAGGTATAAAAAACAAATAAATGTCACGGAAACTGCTTAACGGTATATACAAATTGCGAAAACCAACGCGCTACAGTGTTATTATCAACATTGCTGGAAAATCAATCTGGGATCATAGTATTTCAAGTAGCAGTGACTCACGCGTATTTTAATCTAACGGAATGCAAACATATCGACGTATTTATGGTGAGGTAGACGTAGCTCGGTTGTCAATAGAAAAATACCTTTTTGTGATTAGTATCAAGAAGCACATATATCAACTTACGATTTCCTGTAGCAATATGTACCTACAAAATGACACAAGGTCAAAATTAAATTCTCAGTGGATGCGATGGAAGCTTACACACGATTGCAAATCCAAATCATACAATTTATCTCACCAAAAAATTACTACACAATGTCCAAATCTCCTTTTATATTATTTTATATATTTTATTATTTTATATATTTTATTATTTTGTATTAATATTATGTTTTGATGCATATATTGTTATTTTGTATTATTACTATGTTTTGATGCATATATTGCTTATTTCTAATACTGCATATGCTTGTACGTATTCGGTAATGTTAATTTAATTCTTTCATTGGTTATGATTTCACATTTTGCTACATACGAATTTTATACATAATATTTTGATCTATTATAATTTTCCAAAAAGGTTTTGCGAGCCAAGAGTTTTCTCTGAAGCCCCGATTCATTCGGGGGGCTCCGGCATCATTATCAACCAATTATCACCACATCATGAGATAAGTGATCATTGGGACCGACATTCATGTGCTCCGAGAAAGAACAATGAACTTAGTGCATAAGACTTCTCGATTCATTCGGTTATATAGGGTGTTTCCTAACTACGGTATGAAATTTCAGAGGGTGATTCGTTTGGTCTTTTTAAAAAAAAAGTTCATATGAACATATGATCGGAGTTGTTCCGTATCTGAGATACAGGGCGTTGAAGTTTATTGAAAACAGTATTTGAAAAATATAAATATCCTTACAACACCGATTTGGTTTAAATTTGCTACAAGTATTTGAAGTAATACGACGCTTATTTAGCCCTAACTAGATTAAAATTAATAGGTCCAGTGGAGTCTCAGTAGGCACCACAAGCAACAATATTGGGAAAAAATGTATTGTTGTAGTTTTTTATATTTCAGGAATAATCAACAGAAAATATAACTTTTTAATCGCTTGTGTTTTCTTCATATCTAACTTCGTTTTCGAGAAAAAAAATTGAAGCCACTTTGCATATCATGAACAACTATGCTTTGAAGACCAGCTGACAGTGGCGTTTTCATATCAGTAAAAGTCAGAGTTGCTAATTAGCAGTGATTTCATCATAAATACTTGTACTAACGCTGAAATGGCTGACATGCACTTTATTCATGGATTAGCAAATGGAAATGCGGAAGAAGCACGGAAAATTTACCAGGAAGCAACTCCGGACATGTTTATAGGAACTTTTTTTCTCAAAACGACCTAACGAATCACCCTCTGAAGTTTCGTACCGTAGTTAGGAAACACCCTGTATTTATGCTGTATTATAACAAACCGGTCAGGTCTTGAGGTCCGAGAGAGTTGACCGTATCTCTCAGCAAAGGATTCCAATAATCTGAACAACCATTCTGTAAAATAAGTGTAGGTGAATTTACTGGATTCGAAGATAGAACAGTACGTAAGTGGCCGGCCTTAGAGAAGTCAAAACTTCCAGATTTCATGAACCTATCAACAAAACAGGAATTCATTCTTTATATAGCAACAATCTTATGTTAACGATATATTTGGGAATATAAAAAGTGAAAAGTGAATGTATTTGATACAAGCAATTTTCCCAATCACCAGAAATGCAATACTCTTTTCGGTAACCAAGTTAGATATTAATGAAATTGAAAACTAATATATCTACAAAATAAGTATAATTACATCACATTATGAGCACATCGAAAACACTACTTAAAAACAAAAACGAGAAAAAGCATAATGCATTACTTATAATCCAGGTTCATGCTGACTGCCATTATATATACAGTTTGTCCTAGGATCAATGTTACAAGTGGTGTAACGGACAAAACTTTTTCGAATTTTATTATAAGATTGTGGGATCTTCAGTTCTGTGAGAAACGAATTTTTAGAATATTTCCAGTATTTGATAAGTAAGTTGGTCTTGACGTCAGAAACCATTTTCTTCTCAGGTATTTCTGTTCATGAAATGTCAAAATATTTCTGACCAAAGTTATTTAGGTTCAGGAAGTCTACTTGCATAGAGACATTATTTCCCATCCTGAACAACTTAGTATTATTTTGTCATATCCAAGATGTGATAGTTCGTACTGGAACCTCTGGCCTGAAATTAATACATTGAATACACTTTCCCAACACCAGAACAAAAATTACGATCTTCAATAGATCCAAGTTGTGATTTCTTTTCAAAAAGATAAATACCTAGCGGTTCGAANACTCTGTCGTACCTAATCAATCTTCAAGCGATGACCTCTTTCGTGAATATAAAAAAAGAAATTTTTCTAATTACAGTTTAACGTATTCTAAAAACTCTTTATTTTGAGATTTTCACTATACAGTTTTACAAAAATGCAACACGTGTTTCGCCATACTTCACTAACTGTATAGTTACTGAAGATACGCCTGAGGAAGCCCTTGTATGGCGAAAAACGTGTTGCGTTTTTGTAAAACTGTCTAGTGAAAATCTCACAATAAAGTGTTTTCAGAATACGTTAGTTAAGGATGTTCATCAAGTATCGGCCGATTCCATCATATAATTACAGTTTGTACAGTTGACTCCTCATC
>WOGM01000572.1:0-12117 GCA_015342125.1 Leptinotarsa haldemani | reverse complement strand
AAGATGATCACTTGGTGATCGAAACACGTGTCGAGGTGTCAAAAATAATGATTTGGTGTTGGGAAAAAACTCCAGTAATATTCATCATTTAAGTAGTTAATTGATAACTGATTTAGTTTATTATGGAACTGAAGAACTACTTGGCATTTTATGCACCAATAGAAAAATTTCATGTTTTTCTGAAAATTGATTTTTCACAGGTTGAAAGTTAATTTGAAATACCGGTAGGCGATCCTAATTTAATTGAATCTGCTCTGCATTGACTAGAAGCTGATCTGCAAAACTGATCTCCGAAACTGATTTGCAGATGACCACTGAATTAATTTCACTGTGGTTGTGCCGTGAAAAACCAGAAGAATCTGCAAAAAAAACTTGCATGTCCATTACCAAGGAAGTAGTTGTTTTTCTGTAGCCATTTGCCAGATAAAATTTTCGGTGAGATTTGATGTCTTCAAAACCATAAAAATATTTGACGCTATCTTGTGTAATATAAACGGTTCAAAACTAAACAAAGACACAAGAACTGTCTTCTCGAGGAGTGTTTCACCAACCAAGTTGGAAGTGATATTTAATCAGTTTCAAGGGTGAAAAACTGGTAGATCCTAAATATTCTTGTTTTTGTTTTATTTAATTAAACATTCGTAAAAATTGCATGAGTTCCTAGGTAAAGCTATGATTAGATTTTTTGAATTTCTTTGGATCAATAGTTTCGATTCAGAAGTATTATTTTCTCTAGGCAAACGCAGTGTAAGGTTGTTTCATAATGAAGGACGTGAAATTAAAAACTCATGGAGTGTTCATTTTAGTCTATTGACCTTTCTGTTCTAATTCAGATTTACAATTGACAATTCGTTCATTATTGATACAGTTTGCATATCCTACATAAATATATTTGCAATATTGGCAAAACGTAGTTGACCTAGTTATAAATGAGAATGATTAATGTACAGGGTGTATATATGTATATAAGTATTTGAAAGAATAAGTACAATTATCTAAAGGGCACTACACTATACTAGTTTGTACAAGTTCCTTGTGGGTCCTGTTTCCAATACCTCTCATTAGCATAAAACATGACAAGCCATCTTTGCCCTTTGTTACATTGCCTGCAGTTAAGGTCTCAGGTGTCCTCCCAATGTCCTCTCAATGTACTTCATGTTTCTTTTTGATCCACTTGCTGATCTGGTTCCGTACCGAAGATTTTGGTACCATCGCAGCTGGTTCAGGGCCTACATATGGAGTTGATGATCTGTCTGGCACACTCACCGTGATACCTGAGTTTCTTCGCACCCAGTGAATAGTCAGTTTATTCCTTTCCGCCAGTTTTCTTTCATTCAAGGCATTGCCAAACCAGTTTCAATGTCACTGTGTATTTATTATTTTGACTATATGTAGTATCAAATATGTTGAGTCTAGGAATGTTGTTTTATATGAAATTTACTGCAGAATTTATAAATGGCAATCCTACCGACTGCGCCATAAATAGTTATGCTTTTTTGGGCTTGCCCTTAGTTTCATTGAAAGTTTCACGTTCCATGTCATCCTCATATTTAATAAATGACTACAGAATCGTCAAATATGTGTATCAACTGATTGTTGGAGAATGGGCTACAAAGAAATCTATTTCGGCATACAACTTTGACTGTCGTACTAGAAACTGTTCTGGGGCAAAATCTCGCCGAGCATTTGTTGAGAGTATTTCTTTCCTCACCCTCTTTATCCTTTCCTGTTTCCAGATCCTTCACAATAGTCCTGACGAAGACTGCTTTGAAGAAAGCCAAATGAAGTTATTTCGTTTTTATTGAAAAAGATCACAAATGAATTGTTGAAGGAAACGATTTATAAGACCCTTAACATTATATAGAATGTGTTCGAGTCACAATTGAATTGAAACGTTGATCAAGAAATAGGAGCTGTAACGAGGAACTTTCTACGTAAGAGAAAACAATTTTAAGGTCTTCACACTATAGGTCTTGAAGACATTCTTGAAACTTGCAGACTGGGAATGTCGACTTGTATCTCTAAATTTAGATTTTCGTTTCTCAAATTTTTGATTTCAACGATGAAATTTCAGCTTCATACCTGAAATATAATAATATTTCAAGAAACGTATACATTATATTGGCTTCTAACTTTGAAATTTCAACTTTAACTCTTGGAATTTTGCATTTGAGTTATCATTCCGAATTCAACTTTAAAATTTCAATCCAAAAGTTGTTATTGCAGTTGGACTTTAATGACCGTCAACTTATAATTCCAAATTTAAATTAAACATTCTGACACTTATCTTGAAATTTCATTTTCAAGCCCAAAATTTTCACTTTGAACTTGGGAGTTTGAACTTGGGAATTTCAACCTCACACTTTGAATTTTGGATTTAAAACTTGAAGTTTGGGCTTAGAACCTGAAATTTTGACTTGAAACCTGAAATTTTGACTTGAAACCTGAAATTTTGACTTGAAACCTAAAATTTTGACTTGAAACCTGAAATTTTGACTTGAAACCTGAAATTTTGACTTGAAACTTCGCATTTTGACTCTGAATGACCACAATTTCGGAATTCCGTTCTTGAACATTTTGATATTTTGTCTCAATTTAGAATTTTAGCTTTGAATTCGAGTCGAATTAAGAATCTCAGCATCATAATTATTATTCTGACTTTAATCCTTAAATTTCGATTTCAAACCTGAAATTCTGACTTCACCTTCGGAATGTTCATTTCAAAATTTGAAATGTTCATTTTAAAGTTTGAAACTTTAGCCTAAAACTTGTAATTGCATTTTAAAATGTTTGCATTTGGACTTTAATGATCATCAGCTTGTAATTCCAGATTTAAATTGAACATTTTGGCACTAACCTTGAAATTTTGAGTTCAAACCTAAAATGTTGACTTTGAACTTTTGAATTTCAACTTTAAACTCTGGAATTCCAACTCAGATTCGAAATTGCGCCTTTGAAGTGATTAGATCTACGAAATTTGGATTCAAAATTTGAAATTTCGGCTTAAAATTTGAAATTTTGACTTGAAACCTTTGCATTTTGACTTTGAAATCTTTGGATTTCAACTCTAAACGACCAAAATTTTAGAATTCCGATCTTTTACATCTAAACTTCATTTAGAATGTTACATTTAAATTCGGTTTAAATTTGAAATTTTGCCATTGTAGTCAATATTCCAACTATAAATTTTCAAATTTCGATTTCGAACCTGAAATTCTGACTTTGAACCTTGGAATGTTCATTCTAAACTTTGAAAGTTGGAATTTTGACGTGAAACTTTGGAATTTGGACTTTCATATTCACGGATTTGAAACATTGAGCTAAAACTTACAAAATCGAATATAAATTTTGTAATTTTCAGTTTTGACTTGATAATTTCACATAAATTCGAAATGTTGACTGTCAGAATTGAAATCTCGATCTTTAATCCAGGAATTTTAACTTCGAACATGAAATTTTGCCTTCAAATTTGAAATTTTGGCTGTACACTTTGAAATTCCACAGTTGAAATTCCGGCTAAACGAACCTTACAATTTTGGCGTTAGAATTTGGAATTTGTACTTTGGGAATTCATTTTTACCTTTCCTAATGTTGAATTTCTCGCAAATTTGAATTTTAAAATGGATTCTTCAATTTAAATTTACGAATTTCGACTTTAACTTGGAATTTCGATAGTAAACCTTATTATATTTCCAATTACACATTTCTAAAATGGAAATCGTTAGGAATTCAAAGTCCGATGTAATTTTTGGTTATTAGTGATCAGTAGTATGTCTCTATTACAGTAACAACTTATAAGTTCATTCAGATACACATTCGTACGTATATATATATCATCACCTTTCATCTCTTGTTTTTTCACGAGTAAATATATTTACTATCATGGTATTTTCCTTTCTGTTACAGCTCTTGCACTCTCTCGACGAAGACGACGCCCTGAGCACCGGCAGACAGACCCCCCGTCGCAAATCCTCGAGAAAGAGTCAAGAGATAAAGGAGAACGCCTCGCTTCAGACGAGCCCCAAGACTCCTTCTCACTACAGCGCTGCAAGCCCTCCGCATCGCCTCAGTCCGCGCGACATCAACGGCTCCCTGAAGTCGAGCCCCGTAGACGACATCCAAGTCGTCGGCGGAGCCAAAGACGAGGAGATCTCACTGCTGCCAAAACGTTCATAACGAAATGCTTTGGCTCTATTCATGTAGAGCCGCTCCCGACTACAGTACTTAATTTATTTTTGTTTTTGGTTCGTCTCTGGGCGCAAGGGTCGGGTGTCAGTGTCAGTCGGGGTAATAGCCAGGCACCAACGAAGTTGTCATGCGTATATGCCAGTCGGGGTAACAGCTGGAAAGGGATTGGACTCGGGTGCTCGGTTACCTAACGGCCTGGTCCCGTTTCTCTGAAATTCACATTGGATCAAAATAACGAGTTTAGTAGTATTCATACGAAAATATTGTTGCACGTAGGTAGGTAGGAGTTGAAAAAAGTAGGCCTGGTAGGCTGTTTTTACTTTAACAATCACAGATGAGAGCAATAATGTCTGCTTCTTCGGGTGCGGGCTTTGAAATTAGCCCTGCCGTGAATCGGAAAAATCCGGGTGTTTCGACTAGGTGCCAGAATCAGCTTTTCAATTTTCAGGTAAAGAGACCTAACTGTTTTTCAAAATTATTATTTGCAGTTTTTTTGAACAGGTGTTTCGATGGAAGAGTTTGTAGTAGTTCTAATGAACCTCTCAATCTTAGAATTGTTGTATACATCTGAATCAGTCGATATTATAGCCTGTATCTAATGTCTTGGTATAGTTAAAGAACTATACTTGTTATCACATCTGTCACTAAAATTCAAAACGTACTCAGTACTCTAAATGAAAGTGTGGATGGGTCGTGGTAGGTCAAATGTATCAGTTCACAATCACTGTCATCGGATTTATTTTCTATTGTGAGTAACCTGGAATATATCAGTCGGTAGCTCAGATTTTCTATTTTTGGCGTAGTTTCAATGGACAACAGAGTCAGTAGTTCAAGTGTTCAACTTTCAATACTTTCATAACATCTCGATATGCTTTGGCTTCTAGTAGTTTAAACGTTATGAATTATCTCAACATGCAACTATGTTGACATGTCTGTTGCTGAAAGTTCAAGTAACTTCCATCTAATAGAGCTCTGTATAATAACCTCTTGATTCAGAGAATAGCTTTCTAGAACCAGTAGTTCAAATGAACTTGATATGTAACTTCTTCATGTCTTATAACTTTAGAAGCCGAACAGCAAGCTTTGTTTGTATAGTTTCATACCATCTCGATATGCTTTGGCTTCTAGTAGTTTAAACGTTATGAAATGTCTTAACATGCAACTATGTTGACATGCCTGTTGCTGAAAGTTCAAGTAACTTCCATCTAATCAAGCTCTATATAATAACCTTTTGATTCAGAAAAAAAGCTTCTAGAACCAGTAGTTCAAATGAACTTGATATGTAACTTCTTCATCTTATAACTTTAGAAGCCCAACAGCAAGCTTTATTTGTATACTTTCATACCATATCTCGATATGCTTTGGCTTCTAGCAGTTTAAACGTTATGAAACATCTTAACATGCAACTATGTTGACATGCCTGTTGCTGAAAGTTCAAGTAATTTTCATCTAATCGAGCTCTATATAACCTCTCGATCCAGAAAATAGCTTTCTATAACCAGTAGTTCAAATGAACTTGTAACTTCTTCATATCTGATATCTTCAGAAGCCAAACTACAAGCTTTGTTTGTACGGTTTTACTGTCTCCATGTATTGATATTTTTGTAGTTATGATGAATGCCTATCTATTGTTAACTATACACAAATCATAGTCACAGTTGAAGTGCACTGTAGTAGACATTAATTTTCAGTATTATCATATAAATCTGCCAGTAGGTTGAATGACCAACTTTGAAAAACATTCCTTAAAATTGAGATTGCTTGCAAGAATTATTCACATAGTTACCTTGATAGTTAGTTCAATACCCTCTTAATATTGTCACATAAACATACATTTCATGTTTGATAGCTTGAAGTAGTTCAAATATTCCAGTAATCTAAATACATCCAGTCACTTCTATCATCAGCATTAGTTTGAATTACCATTGCAAATACTAGCATTGTCGGATTGTTTTATGGCACACCAAAATTAAATCACTTCAGTAGTTCAAATATACCATACATTGCGAGCATCTGGGCTAGCTGGTAGTAAAATTATCCATAATAAGTAGTTCGAATGAACATGCTTTTTGCAGTACATTAAATCTGCCTTTGTCGCTATTGAACTCTTTGCTGGCAGTTTTTTGTTAATTCGCTTTGCTGGTGTCAACCGTTGCTTTTGTAACTGATGCTCGTATATATTAGTTCAAATGTCCCAGTTTGAACGGAAACAATCGAACTATTTTATTTTCTCTTCATTTAATACTTGAAATCAAATTTATTTACATTTTAAAGTGTCAACTGTTGGTTTTGGTAACTGGGACATTTGAACTATTTTACTTTCTTTTCAATCACTACTCAAAACCAGATTTACTTACATTTTGATGTATTCTTAAAATTGCTATGCTTAACAGTAAATCTCTTTCATTATTGTAGTTCAAATCCTGTACTGAGAGAGTAGAAGTACCGTTTAACAAGTCGGTAGTTCAAATGTCCCCGTTCCTTTTCTTTTAATTTTCGAAACGAGAGTTGATTCTGGCATCGTAGTCTATCAAAAATAAAGAGTGTATCAAAGATCCCTAGTACTTCCTCCAATAATTCTTTTAGTGCCTTATTTCGGTGAAAGACAAAATTGAGATTGCGATAATTTGTTCTTAATTTTTTTTATAATTTTGCTTACCAGGAGTCAATTGCGTTGAGGCATTCACAAGGGGCATTCAATAGCAATTAGAAGTTGAGTTTTTGTAGTTGGAGTTTATATCGGAATGCCCCGTATGTAGATTTAGGTGTTGTATGTTTTATCTAGTATTAAATGACTTACGGCATGTTTTCATGTCCCCCAAGACATCGAGTTTTTAGATTTGGAAGGATCGAGTTCAGTTTTCCTTGTTTGTGTTTCAATGTCCTTTAAAACATGCTAGAAAACCCTTGTCCAACAGTTTAGATGTAAAAAAAACAATGCCAAAACCATTCGCCAAAATATCGAGAGTTTTCTGGTTTCATTGAATTTTATATTAATGGCGAGTTCACTTTTACTCTGTGAAGTTTTCGATGGGGCAGTTTACTCAGAAATCACACTAGACGAACAATAAGAAAAAGGTTTTGTACTCTGTGATATCTGATATGCTGTGAGAAATTGTTTATTTATTTGAGGAACGCCATCTGATGGATTTGTTTTTTGATTTGAGTTTTTTCTGTCGGGAAGCTGTTGTAACTGAAAATTTGGGAATCAGAAGATGTCGGGGGAGATTCCAAATCTTGTGGTGTATTCCAAATCTTGTGGTAGTCATTGTTGCCAACCGATTGGAGGCGCAAGTCTCTATGCTTCCAAGACAAAAATTCCACTATGGTATAATTAGAACCGCGCTTACACAATGCAGAACTTTTCTTGGTGTTCTATCGACTCATTGTCCTCTATCTTCTTCTTCTTCTTTTATGGTCTTTTGCTTCCCTTTGGCGCAGTAGACCATATTGTCCTCTATATTCACGTAACTGGAGTATCATCTCTAAGCTAACGGAATGAAGTCAACATACGTATGTAGGTATCTTCATTTCTGTTGTGTTCTCAAAGACAGCGTTGCCCATCGAAATTTATCAAATTCCCCAACACAATTCGGAATGTCTTGAACCTCCCCGGCATGCCATCAATTAAATAGCTCCAGAAGAGATGAATATTACTGGAGATCTATCCCAACGCCAAACCATCATTTATAACACTTCGACACATGTTTCGATAACCAAGTTATCATCTCCAAAAGGAAGATTTGATCTTCTTCTTGGAGATAATAGTTATCGAAATGTCGAGGTGTTAAAAATAACAATTGGGCGTTGGGATAGTAATATTCGTTACTACACCAAGCACTGCATCACAAGAGCATTTTTTATTTTTTACCACAGGGTTAATAACCATTTGATTCTAATTAGTGGAAGACGTACAAAAAACATTCATCCATAACGAACAAAGCTCTCTAACTAAATATTAAATCCAGTTCTATTAATTTTTTATCCATGATATTGAATTTTCGGCTATATTCGCCTAAATTTCCGCGACTCCATGACGTGGTTGGCAACACTGGTGGTAGTTAATCATAACCTCTAAAATTTGGCATTTGACAGCGAATTCTCTTCTTCTTCCCGAAATTTTCACGAACTATCCTGCCTTGATAATGTTTGAAGTAGGTGCAACAAGATATATTGTAACGCGATGGAGCATTTCATATTTCCAAAGGTTTTTCAAGCAGCTTTTAGTTTCCTCATCATTAATATATTGTAAGAGTTCAGATCGCCTAATATTTTTATAAGAAGTATTGTTTAGGAAAGAGCTTAATTTTTTTATTGTTACTTAAAAAGTACTTTTGTTTTTATGTTTTCGTCCTGTGAAATAATGATTTTTATGCTGATTGTTAACTATTTTTCAATTGTTTTAAACATGAAGAATCCAGTTATGAATGGTGCTTTTAATTTACTGTTGAATATATATATTTAGATGCAGTTCAAATAAAGATTTTTAAAAATTTCCGGGTCGTTTTCATGGTTGGGTGTTTATGTAGGCCAGGTCGACTTGTCTTAGTTCGACGTCTTCTTGAAGGAAGTCGGATCTGAGGAGGTTCCACATTTTTTCTCTTCGGCTCTGAAAAATCCAATAAAACAAACTGAAAATTCGTTCGAGACTTGTGCCGAAACAATTTATAGAAATATCTATTAGGCGAGTTTTTTATACGCGTTGAGAATGTTGAAAAATTGTTAAAGATTAGAGAGTATCAATATGTGAGACAACGTCTGATGATCATACTGTATAACCTAACTAGGACATTTGAAACAATAGATGATACACTGTTACTAGAAGAATTGTACTACGTTCGAGGAAGTTTGACAAACAATTGGACTGCTTCGTATTTGAAAGGCGTGACAAGTTTTTCTCTTCATGAAGTGGTTACCTTTAAATTCATCCGGCCAATATGATACAATTCATGGTTGATTTCCAACAAATATGGATTGACGCCATAATGGACCTTGGGGTGACATCGAATGTCTTGGTGGGGATCAAAGCTCATAATCAGGGCATTTCTGAAAATCCAAAATTTCCAGCATAAGCAGAAAATGTAAGCTTGAATAGGTACTTACTTCTTTGATAACTTTGACTTTATTTTTGAATGGTCCATTTTACACAAATCAATACAGAAAAATATGTTTTGACAGTGTCAACACACTTCACAGGGTGAAATGACTATAAAGGAATTATCAACTCTCCAGTTTTCACTTCAAGTGTTTTCAACTATATAAATGACTTTATTTGAACCGGTTTGATACATAATGATGATTTTTTCCCGTTTGGGGTTTGTTCACTAGATGGAGTTGAAAGTACTTCACTGTAGCTGATCTATGGAGGGTAAAGGAAAGAAGAACCATGTCATATGGGAGGAATCTTATCAGCAGGATAGGGTAAGGGAGCTGGGATTCATCCTGATTGAATTGAAGACGCAGGTCAGAATGGGAGGAAGTTTGAAAAAGTGTCCAACTTTCAGTAGTAAATGTAAATAACAGTTCAAAAACCCTCCAGAATAGTGCTAACATAGAGACAGGGTATGAATTTTATGAAGTAATCAGTTATTAGCTGATTGAACTATGCTGAGTTAGGAAATTTAAAATTCTTAAAGTGAGAGATTGGTGCAACTCCAATCTGCTATCCTTCAATATAGAAAAAACCAGTCTTATATCATTCAGTTGCAACTTGTCAGGCATTCCAATGGGTAATGATGATATTACATCAAACAAAACACTAAACAAATTTCTTTGAATCAATCTAGACAGCAACCTCAATTTCAGTAACCATATTAATTTGCTGAGCAAAAAAATAGCTTCAGGTTGTTATGCTTTACGAATGGTGTCGAATGAATTGGGTATTGTAACCGCAAAAATTGTGTACCACGCTGTGGTTGAATCGCATCTAAGATATGGCATATCATTCTGGGGCACCTGCAACCAACAAAACTTCAATACAGTCTCCATTCTCCAAAAGCGCGCCATCCGATATCTGTGCAAAGTTGGGCCTAGAGAGTCTTGTGAACCCTTGTTCAAGGAGCAAAAATTACTAACACTTTCTTCTTTATTCATACTCGAAACTGTGTGCCTAGTACATAAGAACAAATCATCTTACGGTGTTGTTATTGGTTTCACTCGCCAAAGCGACAAATTAAGACTGCCTATTACATCATCAAAACACTCATTGATCTATAATGCAGCTAAAATATATAACCATCTACCGACCAGTTTTAAAGATATCCAATCACCTTATCAGTTCAGGAAGTGTGTAAAGCAAGTTCTCATTGACCAGGTGTTTTATAGTGTTCAAGAGTACTTTGATAAAGATATGGATGGAGTTCTGGAATAAAATAATTCCCTGCTTCAATCACTGCTTATGTTGATTTTTAATAGCTTGTGCAATTTTGGAAACAGTGTCTGTTTATCTTATTTATTTATATATTTTACCTATTTACTTTCTTATTTACTGTTAATGTCTGACTATTTCTTCATTTAGGATGTAGGTATATAAATATGTATGTGTGTAGTATTTATGTGTGTTTATATATGGATATTCATTTATTTATCTATAATTGTTTTAGCTGTGCACTAAAATCTCAACCATGTTTCAGTATGACACTTACATTGAATCAATGTATATGTATAATGTATAGTTATTATAGTGAAACTCATTCATACATGATTAGCTCTGTCAACGAGTTTATACTTTGGACAATAAAGCATATTTGATTTGATTTGATTTGATCCACATGAAGGAACACTGGTTTGAGAGAAAGTTCGAAGAAGCTGCATATTGTTGTCCAACGACGCATTCAGCTAAGCATTGAGCATAGAGATACGAAACATATGGAAAACTTTGATTAGGCAAGTAGATTTGTTGAAAGGAGCATCTTCTGGTGAGTTTTTTGATATCAGAAGTCACGCAAAAATCCAGAAATCCTCTGCATATTCTTGAAATTCCAATACAACCATTCTCACAACACAACAAAGCACTCTTTCTCATTCAATTTCCAATTATTCACTTCCAGTTGTTGTTTAGGTTTACCGGCTCTATTCAATTGAAAGTGTGAAAGTTCCCGGCAATAGCACCTTTAATTAACACTTCACACTCCTAGTTGAAATAACCTTCTCTCTCCAAGTGTCCACGGAAGCTTTACGGAAACAAAGAGAATGGACAACAAGCACAATGTGAACACTGAAAACCCAGAAAATTAAACCGAGAATAAATTACCTGTAGCGAATCTAAGCTAGGATTATTCAAAGAGAAAGTTCAATTGAAAATTGAACCACTTTGGATATTCTACTGCATTGTTTTTTGAAAGAGGATGATTCCGAGAAATTTTCATTTGATTGTTTATAATTTGAATTTAATGAAATGTCACTCATAAAATCTCCAATGTGATGTCTTGAAAATTTATTTTCAAGCACTTATTGTAATATAGATTTCAGTACCGATAGTAGGGATTAAACTATATTTCGCGATCAATTGGCATGTTTCAACTTGAGATATGCCATTAATGAACCCACTAGGGTAATAGCTAAAACCAGCCCTTGCTTGGATAACTTTATTGTTGAGGAAAACTTCAAATATGACGTGTCGGTTCAAGATTTCGGTATCTCCGATCATTATGGCCAATTTATTATAATCGAAATAGAGAACATGCATAAAAAAACTGATGATTTCTACAGAAGATATCATAGAGTTTTTTCAGAAGGAAACATTCAAACTTTCAGATCAATAATAAAAAATGAATCGTGGGATGATATTTTCAGCTATAATATCCCAAGGACATTGATAACTAACGAAATAATTTTATCACAGTTTTCGAAAGCACATTATTTGGTAACATCCCGAAGCCGAAGGCGGAGGGATGTTACCTAAAATAACGTGCTTGAGGAAGTTGTGAT
>WOGM01000571.1:0-12100 GCA_015342125.1 Leptinotarsa haldemani | reverse complement strand
TTAAGGGTTTTTTTGCTTAATATAATTTGTTCTACTTTCAACTATTCACTTTTTAATAATTCCTTTTTTAGTTGTTTCAGGGATTTCAAATCATTTTGAAATAGGAGACAATGGAAGTCCGAACTAGTGAAATTCAGCAATTATCCTTGTTCAATTCCATTCAACAACTATTGCCAAAAATCGAGAGTATGAAAAAATTAGTTGATATAAAGACTAAACATGAACGAGGACGGAAGTGAAACTCAAAAAACACATGACGGATCATGGGCACCCCATTCACGACTCCACTGTTTTCAAGTAAACTGATTATAATTGTATATTTATAAGTTACAGTGTTAGTGACTTCCGTTTCCGATTATTCATTGCTCATAAACTTCTAAATTATGAATACACTGACCCGTTACTTCAAAATCAATACCTAACATTATTCATGATAATATTAATAGAATTTCCAAACTGCCCCACAATGTCTTTTATACAGCAGTTATATCTTTATATTTTCTAATGTATATTTATAATCAGTTAAATCGAGCCAAATTCGAAAAATATTTTACTTTGTGTTGCTATTGAAGCGTGCTCTTTCAGTTTTTTGTACTGATATTGAATATTAATTCGAAAGGAAAATGAATTTTATTTTCCACTTTTTAGTTGGGCTTGCTATTTGAAGCCCAACTGTGTTAATATCAAATATATTCGGATGCACAGACAGTGTGGTTATCACAGTTGCTCTCACACAGAAACTGTGTGAGGAAATTATCCAATCCTGGCGATCCTGATCAGAATAATGGAATAATGGAAACTCATGGAACTATTATATTGTCATTGATTTTTGGTGAGTGTATGAAGTTTAAAATTCATCTGTCCGTTTGAAGTTAGTCAAAATTGTGTCTAAAGGAGTCGGTTACGAACAAACAAATATACAGTTTGTAGGAAGCGCTTTCTGCATTCCATTATGGCCCAGTCCACTAAATCTGCGTTCGTGAGGAGACAGTGAGAGTAAGAGAAGAGAGAGAGAGAGAAAGATTTCTCAAGTCTCTTCCTAGATTTGACAAACCCTACAAGTGACGCTGATACAAGCGTGTTGAAGAGTAGAATTTATGTTAATCTTCGGTGATAATTATGAAACACATCGAGAAGCAGCTGAAATATTCAACTACAGACATCAAGAGAAAAATATACACCATACATTAGTAATGAGAATTAATTATGGAAAAACTCAAATCATGTAGAAACATTCAGAAACAAAAGTCGAAAACTTGTTGCTAGTGAGAAGATGAAGTTGGATGTAATGTTATCTGCAGTGGACAAATGTAAATATTCTGTGCGAAAAACGGCATCTTCCCTCACAAAAGAAAATGATAATGATACAATATCAAACATTTTTTTGAAGGAATTCTCTATGGGGAGAGGTACTTGGTTTTTCTACACATTGTGTTGCCGAAACTTTTGGAGAATTTACCAATACAAACTCGACAAAATATATGGTTTCAACAAGATGGGGCACCTCCATATAATAATAGAATAGTTACCCAATATTTCGATGATACTTTTAATGAGAAATGGATTGGAAATAAGGGTCCAATACCATGGCCAGCTCGAAGTCCAGATATTACTCCACTAGATTTTTTTGTGGGGATGTATCAAAGACTTAGTTTATATACGACGTCCACAAAATGTAGAGGATTTGAAAAATATTATCACAAATGTGTGTGCTTCCATAACGCGATCGATGCTTCTAGCTATCATGAATCGGAAATTACTAAAAAGATGCAATATGTGTATTCAACGTAAAGGGAGGCAGTTCGGACACTTACTAAAACGATTCTTGTTATCACTAATTAATTTCGTTATCATCATGTTAGTCGAGTTATGGTCTAAGTAACATATTTTTTGGTAATTTGAAAAATGTATTTCAATTTGTACAGAAATATGCAACTAGATAAAACAGACAATGAAATAATCTCTAATGGATTCATTTTATTAAACTCGTATTATTGCATACAATTTGACTAATTCATGATCCTCTTTATAATACGCAATAAGATTGACTGTTTTCATCAGTATTCAAGGAAAACTACAAGTGTTATATGCCTGAATTCAGAATTGAATGCAGAATTCAAAAACCAATTGAAAATACTGGCTTACCATTTAAAAAACTTGGCATCGGTGTCGAGACGCTCTAACGGATGACGCCTAGTGCTGAATCTCTACGTAAATAAGAGAACCCTCCGACACCAAAATTATCTCCTTTCAAGAAATATGGATATTAATTATTTTTCATTTTTTAGATATTTGCCTGCGGAGTTTCATATGGGACACCCTGTATACTCCTATACATATACTCTTAAATTTTGGTTACTTTCAAAAGCAAAAATTTGCAATACATTTTTTCGTTCTCAAGATCTACTCACTGTATATGCATAATCATGAAATTTTGAGATTGATTGATAATAAATATAATTTGTGAATAAAATGAAGTCTTTCGTACAACTATTCCTACCTGATCCCTGCGAATTTATGTTTGACAATCAAGCAACTGATTCCTTCCAAGATTCATTTTCAATTCGGGTTTCGTCATTAAACAATTGGGTATTGCAGTAGGGGTTATATTGTCTTTGCTAATTGAGACTATCAGTTAGCGTCATCTAGCTATTTTAATTACACCAGTAATTTATTAGAAGCCCTACCGCCGTCTATAATTCTAATTTTCTGAATAATCACCATAGTATAAATACCACATGCGTAAAACTTGATTAATTTTCAATACTTCAGACGCCACACTGTTCGTCTCTTTGTCTCCCCTACACGCGTTCATACATCTATATTATAATTTATTACCTTATCCCGCCTGTTTTCTCTCAGGAATAAATGACTGTCATTCATTCAATGTGAAAAATCTGGTCAATGATTGATTTCAAATTATTACTGAGCGACCTTGGTGACGCATTCTTTTCTCGTTTATGGAAATTTATTCACGTTCTTCATTCATTCTACTCGAAGCTGAAGGTATCAAATTTATCTTTTCCGTTGTCATCGTTTCGATGATTTTTATCAGTAAAAAATATTCGATCAAATCAAAATATTGTTATTAAGAAATAAATCTTTATTCACCTATAACCAAACTTTATCCCCATCATTGGATGTGGTCGTAGTTATTGGCAATATCTTGACGAGCGAAACCCTGTGACCAGTGACTTTATTTGTGATAGTATTTACAGACGGTTATTTGATGTCTGCTGTACTGTGATTGGCTGCAGATTCTTTTCTGTGAGCAAGTTTTCACTATAGTGATATTCGATGAGCTTGATTTTCATGTTGTGATGAATTACTGATGCTTATATACACATCTGAATACACCTGAGATTGAGAATGAATTTCGGGGTTCGTTTGAGAAACGTTTCAATATACCTATTCATCTGGTAGATTTGTAATGGCCTCGATATTCTGACAAGCTATCAGTTTACCAATTCCATCAGTCAGTGTTGCTTATTGACTTGGAGGCATTTATTATTATGCCCGTATGAGTTCGATTGCCTGTGTAAGACATCATTGAGATGTTAGACAGTGAATACTCATATTGGGAAATCGCAGGTGCCACTGGACGGTAACAAAGCAATAGCTGCAATAGAGATAGAACTGGATAATGGTTTTATTTTGACACCCAATTCAAGTGGAATGGTTCAACTTGTGAGGTATCAAAATGTAGAGAGATTTGGAGAGGGGTAGAATTTATAAAGGTATTGATATAGTCAGAGACTTTGATGTCGTGTATGTTCTTTGAGTAATATTGGATTCAGGTGTGAAATTTGCAAAAAAAAATATTGAAACTCCCAATGAGACAACAATAGATCACTTTCAAGTGTTGACTAAGTGTGTGATGTGCAGAAGCGGACGTCATGTTGGAACACTACAGCATTTATAACGAGGGGCGAGTAATTCTACTAGTATTTTGTGCAGTGACATTTAGCAGTCATGTGATAATTTGAGAATAACTAGATTTTTCCATACTTTGCGATGTTTATTATAGTGATATAGAAGTAGCATTTTGTAGAGATATTAACGAAAGTATACATCTAGATTTTTATGAAAATGTTTATGGCAAATGTAAAATGAATTTGAGCATCATTTATACATCTGTCATCCCGTGATATATAATTCAAAATGTTATAACAAGTACTAGAATAGAGAAAATAGTATGTAGAAACTTAGAACAGTGATTTAGAGTAGAGACGTGTTGATATAAATATAATTATTTCGGACAACAGCTTCTGATTTTTATAGAAATAACATCAATTTGGCTTATGTGTGATAGCTTTAGTCAATGTGTAGTTCAGAAAAAATACTGTTTTTAGTTACAGTGTTTTCTTTCACCTGTCATAATAGCAAAATTAGTTTCCAGTAATTTTCTGTATACATTCCTAGCACACATCACCAAACATATAACCAATTCATCGAATAGCATATAAAACTTCCAATCGAATATCTTCGCTTCTGAAATATTATTTTCGAGAGAAAATTCCGCGAATAAAAATATGTAGACATGTTTTGTATTGAATCTTGTCCGACGATGATAGATGGAAAACCACAAAAATAAAATCAATACGAATCACGAGGACAGCTTTACATGTCTTGACATGGGTGTGCATATAAAAATGTTCCTCGGAGGGCATAGTAAACTGTCGCTTCTAGTTGTCCGTTGATATAAAGTATGGGTGACACTGTCATACAGTGAATGGCAGAGTTACAAATAAATAAAGTTACAAATAAATATTTTGACGAAAGTAACTGAAATATATAGTTGTGATAATGTGGAACACAAGCAGAGTATTCTTTGCATTACTGATTCAACCATCTTCTGCTCACAATCTATTGTCATTATGAAATTCTACTTCAACTTTAATATTGATGAGTGGCCTTGTAAAATTTGTTCTCAGTTCTGAAAACTAGTCCCTTATCCATAGGCCAAATTTTATGTATACTCATCAAAGTTTTGTAAGGGAAGTATTATTATGAAGTTACTTCATAAGTGGCGAATTTTTTTCAAAGATTTCCACGTGAACTACTTTCATATTACCTAAACCGGTTTCATTGCATTCACTGGCATACAAAATAAAAAAGGTATTTTGACGTAATGAATGCGAATCCGCTTGCGGTACCATTTTCATGTAAAATCAGCATAAACCTATAGAAGTCACCCCTGTTTCAAAAAACCTCTGACACGATCAGATAAGAAATACGGTCATTTGAAGAATATTGAATTTTTGGTAAAATGCAATAAGCTTTGTTGGAAGTCGGTCATAGAATAGATAAAAACTGCTTGTGATTGTTGATATCGGTACATGACACTGAACTATCGTATGCTTTCGTAAATGTAGAAATAGCAAAGTGTGGCGTGAGAAGTATACAGTGTTAAAGGACTATTTAGACTGAGTAAATAGTCCATTGTAGATCAGTTTATGAATCACCTACCAAAAATTAAATAGAACTTTGCAACAAATGTCACGCTAATTTGTATTGAAGAAATCATCCAGGTATGTCTTATAGGTATAAATAATTATAGAAGGCTAGGTAAGAATTTGGGTAAAGTATTTTTGTACACTTATCAGTAAAACCTGAAACACTGAACAGCCGCATTCTACCACCTAACAACCTTACTAAAACGTTATTTACCTACTGTATTATTATAGGTTTGTCTAGTGTTCAACTAGGTGCTGCATAATTCATATTGATTCAATGAAATATTACGGCGCTCGAATCGGTTATCGTTTAAATTCAGTTTCAGTCCCTTATATTTCTCATTTTGAATCATTTGAGAGTGAATAAATAATATAATCAAATATACTTGCTATCAAATTTTGACAATGTCTTTCTGTGACAAAAAATCTATTAAAGAATTATTGAAATTTCTAATTTAGGCCAATTCACATCTCTGAGTAGGTGAGCTTTACTGACATCAGATTCGTATTCAATATGTACAAATACTTGGAACATCATCGTGGATTTCTATAGGAGTCCTTTTTTTGTATGCCTATGTTTGACGTTACATCGTGTTTCCATAAACAAAACCTCATGTAGTCAACTTGTAATAACCATTTTGTGTAAAACATAAAAATAATATTGATATCGTCATATACTTTATTTTCTCTCGAAATAGATTGGATGTAAAATTACTTGTGGATATGACATGAATATATAAATTATTGAGAATGTGATATTCTTAGCTCATTGTACAGTTGTTCAGATATATACATAATCTTAAATCGTTTTAATTTCTTTCAAAATATTCAGTTTTCAAGTCGTCCAATTTTCGTTCTAAATTCTATTTGGAACTAAATTCTATTTGGAACTGAATTTTTTGATATCCATGTCTATTGCTCCTCAAAAAATGAGTTTATGTCAAATCCATATGGATGCAGAAAATTTATTTGATACCATAATACACACTTTATTTACCTTCTTTCGTCTTTTCTGTTGTAATATCGAATTTGTTTCTGTGTTTTCAGTGGATCTAACTAATGGACAGCTCACTCCAAATAATAACACTCCGCTCTTGACTCAGGCATTGTCAGGTAATCATAATTTCATCACACTCCTATGTAGTTAGAACCTCCACCTTTTTACTATCTTTTATCCCGTATCGTAATTTAGTATATTTCACAAGTACCATTTCACATAATTTTAGTTGGCCTTCACCAACAATTATGTCATGCGACTAGTAGTTTCACACAGAGTAATTTACAATTTGAGCCAAGTTGCGATAACAAATAGTTCGAAAGTTATCAACAATAGTGAGACATGAAAATAATTGTTGTTTTTTTTGCAAATATTTCAAGAACTATTACAGATTTTTGAGATTTGATAACGAAAAAATATTTACGTCCCAAAACTGTACCGCCAATATTTATAATTTCACTTGAGCGATAAAAAAACATATAAAAAAGGGGGGCTACCTACAGCTCGCCCTCAAGGCTCACGACCCAATTCTGTTGTTTAAATAAAAAGAAATATTTCAACCCATTAAGTATGAATACTAATAAAAAGTGAGTTACTTGATGGATAGTTGAATGAACAGTTAATGAGCTGACAAAAACTTTCAAAGCAGTTTAATTTTCAGTATTTTTTTTTAAGTTGAATGTTAAACATAAAAACCTTGATAATATCCATAACTTGATAATGTTTAAGACTTTCTTGGACTTTTCTCTGGAGAATTCAGAATGTTTTTTCAAATATTCATATTAAGTCTGTTTTCCCACTGTTTTGATCTGATTGAATTTGTTGGGAATCTAATAATCTTATAGTTGATCATGGCTTTTACGGCTGGTGTCTAAAATATTATTCGATGTTTTCGGGCTTATTAGTCGTCGTCTGAAGGTTTTTATGCCTGACGTTGTTAGATATACGTTCAGTCAGCTGTTGTTCTTCTGGCATTGATATTGGGGTCCATCATCAAACATCACATTCGCTGGCCATCGGATTTGTGATACAGACAACGGTAGAAGTGATCTACCTTGCGGCGATGCACGAACTGAAAATGGTCCTGGTGCGTCTGTACTTATTATGGAACTAGATGTTGGACGACTGCTCTTGTATATAATTGAGCCAACCCTTTTTTGATTATTGAAAGAATATGTGTGTTATGAAGTGCAGGTATTCATGTCTAGTTGATGTTCAAACTCTCTTCCTTACAGTTGAATTTATTCTTATGTTCTTATGTTCTATGTATTTCTATAGCCTTTCTGAATAGCCTCGGATAGTACCAGCAGGTTTCAACAAGAACTTGCGAAAGCAATGTCATGGCTACCCTCTGAGAGAGCGTGTTCTGCCACTGTCGATTTCTCTGTTGCCATAGCGGAAACTTTCTTGTGGTAGTAAATCGCGTTTTAACGGTTTTTTTTTGTCGTTCCGATACTCGTGGGATACTTAACGGATTTCTGGCGGCTTAAATGTATCCCTGGAGTCTTTAGCTGTCCTAAGACTATAATCTTTTGTCCTAGTGGACTTGAGAATTGCCTTTACTCCATGTTTTTCCTTGATCCTTCCAATGAAAACCTGCAGACCACGGCTAATAAACATTGTATACAAAATCATTTATCAATCAACTATTAATATATGACAGTGAATTGATAATCTGTTTGAAAAAAAATCTGTTTAAAATCTGTTTTTCCGTTAACCAGCTGTTGCACCCGTACTCAGAAGTCGAAACTTGTGCGAGTTAAGGACTAACGAGGTCTTACCTTTTAACGTGTGAGTGAACAAAGCACTCACGTCGAACCGACCGGCTACCGTCCGTCAATCATAATCAATAACCAATATATTTAATGCTCTTCTGTATTCCGAAAAAATATATTATTTGAAATTTTTCAATTGTTTATTTGCTGAACAGTTACCTATAAACAAATTAATTTTCATACTTCATTTTTATTGATAGATAAAAATAACCATATATCGGTTCCTTGATTTTGATATACACTGGCAAATATGAATATTTAATGGAAATGCACTTTGAGGCATTGACATTTTTCAAAAGCATTTTTTTGAGTAACTTTCTGACTATCATATTATGGATACATTTGTTTATAAATATAAACGATAGTATTAAAAAGTTTTGAAACATCATGTAGCTTCTATCGTTGAGAAAACAAATCAATCGAAATATTAGAAAATAAGTATATCCAACGATTATAATCTTACATTCAAAATCTTCGATGATTCATAAATGAATGGAAAATGAATTTTTCAATTTTTCAGAATAGATCTTTCCTGAAAGAAAAAAATCCAGTCATCAAATTTAAAAAATCATCAAGTTCTATATACACTTCCAACTTGAAAAAAATATTTGACTATCATATTTTCAGATATATTCGTTCATAAAAATGATTGAAACGATATGAATAAAAAGTTTTGAAAATTCATATATCATTGAGAAAACAAGTCAGTCTATAGATTTTAAAACAAATGTATTCAATGAATTTTCTTCATGCAAAATCTTTGATAATTCATTAATGAATGGAAAATGAATTTTTCACCTTTTCCAATATTGATTTTTGCTAAAGTAAGAAAAAATCCAGTCTTTGAATTTATAAATTATCAAGTTTTTTATATACACTTTCAATTTGGAACAAAATGTTGTCAGTTGATTATTGTTGATTCAACCATCAACCAAGTATAACAACGGTTCTGTTTCAATGGATTCAATGGGTTAGAAAAAATATGTTGTAGCGATCATCAAAACTATAAATATTGGCATTACAATTTTGGGAAGAGGACATTGTTTTGTGAATTTTATGCTATTTCAGTATCTTTTATTTTGATTTTACATCTAAAATAATTTTTGAAATATTCACATTGAACATTGAACAATCACTTTTTCATTAAACTAAATCGTTTATACCTTTAAAACTATCAATAACAAATCGAATGAAATGGTACTCATGAACTAGAATAATTTGCTTGAAATCTGTATTATTATTTATGCATGATTATTGATATGCTATGCAAAATTAACATCTAAGATGTCAAGTTATTCTATCATATCTATCATTGCGGATACTGAAAGGATAATGATTATTCATTGCCGATGCCACCTAAACTTTATCAAATAGGTCCTACCTTGCATACTAATTTCAAAAGGAAATTAGTAAAATTTTTATAAGTTCCATGTGTGATTAATATGAGAAATAAATGAAATTGTGTGAATTTTGTGAGAAATACGTGGCTTATAACTGAGTTTCACAGAGTTTCTGAAAAGAGTTCGTGTTTATCATCAAGGAATTTAAAAAAATTTGCAATGTAGTAAATATGATAAATATGAATTGAATATCTTTGTAATATATTGCACATGTTGAAAAAAGCGAAATGAGTGATGTCTTATATTTCATTCATTTAAGTTACATTATCTTATAAGCATCCGCTCATGAGAGTATAAGATGTAGCAAAGTTTTCACGAAACAAACTGATGATACATCAATATTTTCGTGATGACATGTTTTGACTTCTAGATAAGCATCGCTATCGACATTATGGAAATTGATTTCTTCTTGATTACTAATGGAATGTAGGATAGAAAACTTAATAAAAACCTCGATCAAAAATAAAAAATTTGAACAATAGCACCAAACTGAAAATTTGAAAGAAATTAGAAACTAACATTAAAATCGTGATTTGTTGCAATATATGCAAATAAATGAGACTTATATTCAAAACTTGCGAAAAAGATGTTGGAAAATCAGTTTCACCAATAATTGCGATCCAGTGAAAACTTCCATCTACCTATTCAAGAGCGACCTCACCATCTTTGATATCGATTGCCGAACAAGATTTATCCTTTCATTCAACTCTGTGGCATGGATGAAACCTTAGCCCAGACCAAAGCATTCATGGTTCAACATCATACACAGCTGTTCCTCCCGTCAATGTCTCATCATTGGAACTATGAAAAACGAATGCTTTGGTGGACTCAACTATCCCCTACCTCCCCTCACCAAAATGGCATTTGAGGGATCGATAGAAGACTCAATCTATTAATATCCACAATAAACGAGAGTCCCCAAGGCATAAAAAGAGATATCCTTGCCTCTATTCACTTTGGGTTAAGTCCAGCATTACATTTGCGCTTCACCCTTGGCGGGTCGTTTGGTATTAGATCTTAAACGATTTGTCTGGGCTCTGGTTCCATCTAGCTGCCTTGCAGTGAAAGATGCAGTGAAAGAAAGAAGACGAATCTCTTTTAGAGGTAGATGTCGAAGCTTGGCTTTGCAACTGGCATTTAGTTTTTTATTGAAATTTTCAGACCGCGAAATCTAATATCGGCTCCATACAATTTTCATCGAAACGTTTTCAATATAATTAATGAAAGTTCACAGTGACCCATTAAACCCACATCTTCTGAAATATTTCATCAAATTGATATATTTGTATTATGTACATTTGGACGAAGTAGTATTTTCAACTCTACAATTGAACAATTTAAAATTTACTTTTAACCATCTACTTCATCATCGTTATATAGAAATTGTTGAACTTTCGAAAAAAAACACAAATGGATCAATGAAACTCTTTAAGAAGTTGTGTACATGTACATTTTCATTCAAGTTCGAAGTGAAATAAAAAATCTATCTGAAACAAATACTTTCAAATATGTGAACTTTGAATTATGAAAGTTTTCCACTTCTCTATTATTATGGAGGAGTGAAATACCAAAAGATTATTTCCAAAAACTAGTTTTTTGAAAAAATATACCCCTTTTATGAATACCCCACGATTTTTTTTCGTTTTTGGCAGTAGATGTATTGGTAGTCTATGAGCTGATTGAAAAATATTGAACTTTTTGGAAAAAAGAAAACGGCTTCGGTCGGCTCCAGGAGAGTGTATTTGTGTCCCGTAGGGTCATCCGGTGCCAGCTGGACGCAGCAGCAGCCTTCAGGAGCCGACCACCAGAGTACATCTGCACCCCAACCACACCACTTCTCCGTTTCCTTTGCAGTGATGAATAACTACCAGGCTGCTGCAGCAGCGGCAGCTCAGGGTTTCGGCCCGCCGACTTCGCCCCATGCCACCAACACCAGGGGCGGGTTCCCCGCCGCCAACTCGCCGGGTCCCACTATTGATATGTACAACAGCAGCGCCGGGGATAGCGTGGGCTACGTCCAAGCTGCCAGTCCTCAGCCCAGTAGCTTCCCGGCTATTGCTGTCAGCAGAGCACCATTAAATTACAGTCCGGTGAGTTATCCATATTTTCACAATATATTCAGTTAAACATTTTCCCAATTGATTTTCGTATAATGAACGTCTATATTATATTCAACGAAAGTTGAATATAATATATATGTTCTGTCATAATAATAAAATCATTTTGATTTGGTTACAACTTTACGTATATAATATGTAAAATACGAAGTACAAGAAAGCATCAGAAATAACGATATTTAAACAACAAATAAAGGAAAATTAAAGATTCGCCTTTCCAACTTCATGCTCCAAACTTTGTAGACAACCATGAACCCGGAATTATATTATTATATTGTGGTGTGTTGTGATGCTCTCTGACGTGACGCCGAGTGTGCATACTATTCTGTCGTGTGGGGGTGCGCTCTGACGTTAT
>WOGM01000570.1:0-12108 GCA_015342125.1 Leptinotarsa haldemani | reverse complement strand
GGTATTTGAATGATAGAATGCGAAGCCTGTTTTCTCTGATATTTTTGATCCATCTGTGTAGATATAATCTGCATTTGGCCACAGCCTCTTGATTATTCCTGAAAACTCTCCCTCACAACTTATATTATTTCTTTCCAAATAATGTACTTCAACCTCATGAGATATTATGTCGTATGGAAGGTAATAGGTTTTGTAGATCGTTTTGTCATTAGAAGCCGATCTGGTGAAACTTTCTACCAACAAATTCGTTTTCTTTTTCTGCCAGTATCGATTAGCTAGTGTGAAAATTGTAAGTTGATGAAGTTTGGGAATCAAATTTGAAGATTTTGCTTAGTTTCTTGTCACAAATTTGTTACTGAGCAGTTGTCTTCTTAAGTCTAATGGAGGTTTCTTAGCTTCGGCTTCCATAACTGATATTGGCGTTGACGGGAGATACCCCAGATATACTCAGACATTTATTTTTTAATACTTCCTATTTCTTCAAGTGAGTATCTGCAGAACTTCCATAAAAAATACTTCCGTAGTCTAATATTGAACATATGAATGCTCTATAAAATATTAGGGCGATATTTGAATCTGCACCCCATTTTGTTCCACAAAAGGTTCTAAATGCCTTTTTCTGCTTTCTGTCGAATTTGAGTTAAATGGTGTTTCCATGTCAGAGATTTATCTAGGATAATACCCAAGTATTTGACTGACGGTCGAATTGGTAGGACCCACGGTCCAGATTTTGTATGAGATGGAAATTGTATTCTTTTTCTGGTGAATATGCAAATCTCTGACTTTTTTTCCGCAATCATCAATCCATTTTTGTCCATCCACTTATTTACACTTTCCATCTCTCTCGCCAAGTTTTCAAGTGACTTTTCAAAAGACAAATTTTGTGTGTATATGCAAATGTCATCTGCATATTGTATTATCTGAGAATCTGTTGCAATACATTTTTCTAAATCTCTTGTATATAATATATACAGAAGAGGACTCAGAATGCTTCCTTGGGGTATTCCCAGAGATGTTTCACGAGGAATAGAAATAGTTTCGCCAATTTTCAAATATATTTGTCTTTCTGAAAACAACATAACCAGAAGGTAACATATATTTATTGGGATTTTGGTTTCTACAAGTTTTTCAAAAAGTAATTTCAATTGAACATTATCATAGGCTGCTTGAATGTCTAAAAATGCTGCTGTAGTGGTTTTATTTTCCGTAAATCCTATATGAATATCCAAAGCGATCTGAGAAACTGCTTCCTGAGTAGATCTGCCTCGTCTAAATCCGAATTGAGATGCAGGTAATATTGATGTTCGTTCTAACCAATGTTCCAATCTGTTCTTTATTATTCTTTCGAAAGTTTTCAATATACAAGAAGCAAGCGAGATGGGTCTATAAGAATTTTCATCATTTTTAGTTCTTCCTTGTTTATGAATCGGCAGAATCAAGTAGTCTTTCCATTCATGAGGAATAGGTATTTCATTATTCAATATTTGATTAAAAATGTCCACAATGGATTTTTTGTGCGGTTCTGTCATGTGGAATAGCATGGAGTATGAAATATTGTCCTTGCCTGGAGCAGTGTTATTTGTGTGTTTCAAGGCCTTATTCAATTCCCACATTTTGATGTCTCTCGATAGATGGCTATGTTCATGATTACATTGATCTTCTTGCGTTGTAAGGAACATCTGATTAACTGAGTCGGGAGCAATTTTATTATGAAATTTGTCTAACCATTCCTCTTCAGGATCTATTAGAGATAAGTTACCCATTCTTCTATTCTTAAATCTGTTTACACGTTGCCAGATGTCTCTCATAGGTATTGTTCTATTGAGACCTTCACAATAAGTTTGCCAGCTACTTCGTTTGCTCTGTTTCAAAGTTCGTTTCGAAATTGCATCTGCTTTTTTATATTCCAATAGATTCAACTGATTAGGATTGTTTTTGAAGCGAATGTATGCTTCTCTCCTGTTACTTACTGCTGCATCACATTCCTCATTCCACCATAGTTTTGGAGTATGTGGAGACGTCTTTCTAGAAATTTTATTTTTTGGTATAGACTGCGAAGCGGCAAAATTAATAATTTCTATGAGCTGATGATAACAAGAAGCAGGTTCTATTGAATCAAGCGTATCTCGATATTGGGACCAATTGGCTTTTTTTAAATTCCATATTTTATGAATTTTTTCCTCAGATATATTATATGAGTAGAGACTCTCGATAATTATTGGAAGATGATCTGAACCATGGGGATCATCAAGTGTTTCCCAACGAAATAAGTCACTTATGTCAGAGGAGCATATCGTTACATCTATGGCAATACATCTTCGACTTGTAGCAAGGGTCTTGGATCCATCATTTAAATAGATTAAATTACTACTTTCAATAGCATCTAGTAGATTTTTTCCATATGTGTCATCAAATTCATTACCCCAGGCCACGTGATGTGCATTAAAATCTCCTGCTATGAAACAAGGTTTTGGAATATCATTAAAAAATTTAACCCATTCTTGACTACTAATGTATGTTTGGGGTTTAACGTAAACTGAAACTAAATGAATTTTTTTAAGGTTGGGTAAAATGTTTGCTGACACAGCAACGGCTGATATATTATTGGAATTATTAAGATTGATTTCTTTATATTTTATTTTTGTTTTAGTTAATATGGCTACTCCTCCTTTACCATCGTTTCTGTCTTTCCGTATACAATTAAATCCTGCGAATTTATAGTATGTTTGTGGTTTGAACCATGTTTCTGAAAGTAAGGCAAATGAAATTTGGTTTTGAGCAAGAAGATATTCTAAATTTCCTTTATTTGCAATCGCAGAGCGACAATTCCATTGACAAATTTTGATATGATTCATTGGGGCTGCGAATTTGATGACACATTTACATTTAACTGCTTACTGATTATATTTACAAGATCTGATTCGTGAATATCAAAATTATTCGAAGTTTTCATTATGTTTATTACATGGGTAACTAATTCTAAAATAATATTAGTAAAATTAGGAATTTCCTCAATGTTTGAGCTACTTTGATTTATGTTTCGCAAATATGCAGATTTTTTAATAATTCCTCCTTCTTCATTGTGTGTCGATATAGGTTGTATTATATTTTTGTGTGCTTCGTATATAGGATCTGGACTGGATGGTCTTAAGCGTTTTGCAGGAGTTCCCTGTACATGTAATTTGTGAGATTTATGCAAGTGAGGTGTTTGTTGAGCATTCTGAAATTGATTTGGAGTAAAAGATTGTTCAATAACTGATCTTTGATGCGATGTATTAGGTTGTAATGTGGAATTGGTTGGCTGTTGGTTTGGGTTATTCAATATGCTAGCATATGATGATTTTGGAACTTTTTGACATGCGTCATAGTAATTTATATTGAGGTTTGACATTGCTTGTTTGATTTGTTTTTGCCTTTTGAATTCCGGACATATTTTCATATTTGTACTCAAGTGAGATCCACCGCAATTGAAACATTTTGGATCGGGATTAGAATTTTGACAGTCTGAAGAACTGTGCTGTTCGCCACATTGAATGCAGCGTGGTTTACTTTTACATTGTTTTCCTAAGTGCCCATATCGAAAACAGTTATAGCATAATAACACTTTTTGGATGTAAGGTTCAACTTCTATTTTTACTCTATTAATCGAAATATATTTTGGAAGTACCTGACTTCTAAAAGTAATTATACACAATTTTGTAGCAACATATTCTGTTTTATCGTCTTTTGTAATTTTTTTATTCATTCGTCTAACATTCTCGACTTGAAAATTGCAATGCATATCAAATGGTTTGATTTTGTTTTTAATATAATCTTCCGAAAAAACCGTATCTATATCCCTAATAACCCCTTGCCGTACGACAATGAATCTGGGAATATATAATTCCAAATTATTATTTTTCAAACTAGGTGAATTTTTTTGATCAATAAGATAATTTGCTGCTTTGTAATCTTTCATTTTTATTCTGATTCTATTTCTTCCTATCGAGTCTAAACTAATAATCTTATTATCCACTTCAGGAAATTTTGAAAGAATTATATCACCTACCTTTACAGCATTGAGTCTTCCACGAAAATCATCGCTATTATTCTCCACATAAATTTGATATGGCCCTGAATCCGACATACTGTACCTATCAATCGATTGTTTTGGTATGTTTTCATTACCTGTTTTTTGTTGGTTTTCGTCGAGAGGTTCTAATCCGCTTTTTCTATTGACGTATTCTGCAATTTTTTCTGCTCTTTTCATATTAAAAATAGTATTGTTACCTATTATTGGTGATTCTGTATCCATATATGTTGACACATGAGGAGGGGTTGAATTAGGAGGTGGTTCGGGGGGTTTACCCCCTTTTACACTAGACATCACTTTGTAGTTTCAAAGAACTCAATACACCCTATATTATCCAAGTATAAGATTTGAAATAACCGAGCTGATACAAATGAATTTGTTTTAATAAGATACTCTGAGAAACACTTCCAACACGTACGAAGTCTATCACAGAGCTGTATTAAAATTATATAATATCATTTATACAGTTGTTTTCTTTATCCTCCAAAAGTTTCATATCATAAAGGTACTAAATGATACACTATCTCTATCTCCAAATAATATAGTTTCACTCGCACTCAAATGACATTGTGATTGTAACGTATATATAGATGAATTACTACATTCTACTGTCATTTTACAACATTTTACAAATAGTTGGTAGATATGGTTATTGCGAATTCGGTTGGTTGCGGCATTGTTGATAAAGGTACGGTTTCCTAGGACTGTCGGCAACCGAAACCGACCGCCATCGATGTCCGCTGGAATCAGTTGTGGGTTTTTAAACGAAGGCGGATTCCTAGAGTCGGTCCGTCTCCGCAGATAATTTCCGGTGACTTTTGTCGGTTTTGGTCGTCGGTTCTATTCAGTCGATGCTTGATTTCAACCGAGAGCGGAACGGAATTTTAATAAAAATGATTAGTCAAAAATTGTCATGTGTTGAAGAAGAAACTTTAATACATTTTGTTAAACAATATCCAGCATTGTATAATTGTAAACTTAAGGTTTACAAGGACCAAACCTTGAAAAATAACATATGGAAAACTATTGCAAATAGTTTGGGACGGTCAAGTAAGTTTAAACTGAATACAATGGAAGTTTAAAAATTATAAAATTATAGTGAAATTTTATTATTATACATGGAAATACAATATCATATTAGCATGTCGACAATTTTATCTTGCCAGGGTACTGACCCCTGTTCACTATTAAAGAATTCTTTAAATTTATCTGTTACATTAAAAGCTAGAAATGTGGATCTCTTGGCATTCGACTGAGTCAATGAAACCATTTTTTTGTGGCTAGTCTATTATAAAATGTATCCAAATCTCCCGGGCATGGAATTTTATAATTCCTTAACATATTGTGTAAGATACATGCTGATAGTACGAAGTTAGTAACAGTAACTGGCTTTATTGCAATATGAGTATAGAAGACTCTAAACTATTGACAAAGTATTCCAAAGCCATTTTCAGAGGTCCTCCTTGCCCTGCAGTGGCGGTAATTGTAGACAGATTTTGATATGTCATTTTTGGCTTGTTCCTGGGGATATGGCTTCATTAATGTTGTCGTTAAGGTAAAAGCTTCGTCTCCTAAAATGATAAATGGTTGTACCATTTCCGTACCAGGTAAAGCAATTGGTGCTGGCAAATTAAAATTTCCATGAATGATTTGCTTTCCCATAGCTGATTTTGCAAACACTTTTCAATTTTCTTCTCTTCCATAAGATCCTACGTCTATAGCAACAAAACGATAGTTCGCATCAATAATAGTTGAAAGTATAATCGAGTAAAAAGTTTTATAGTTGAAAAATAAAGAACCAGCATTATCAGGACATCAATTGCCCCACAGCAGTTCGGAAAATTCCACATGGTGTAGTAATCCTCTGCATTTCTTTGCATACTTTCCTTCGTGGGTTTTGGTATACAGATACTAAGCATATGATGATTTATACTCTCTAGTACCTCTTTTACTATTTTGCTAACCCAGCTATGATGAATTCGAAACTGAAATGCCAAAGATCGGAAGGATTCTCCCGTGGCCATATATCTGGAAATAATAAATACATAAATAGAGAAACAAATAAGAAAATGTTAAATATATTGTTTTAGAAGATGACTGTAGAGCAAAATGGAAAAATAATAAAGATTATTATAAGAAAAAGCGAAACGAAGCGATGAAAAATCTAACTACTGGGTCGGAAAGACTCGAAAATGAGTTTTTCCAAATGTTCAAACATTTGATTTTTCTTGAAGATACATCCATAGTACAAAGAGAGTAAGTTTAATGTACAATTACAATAATCTGAGTTAACCTAATAATGTTTATTTTAGAAGTTGCAGTAGCGTTGTTGAATGTACACAAAATGATAACCAAGTATCCGAAAGTGTTCCTGAGTTAACAACGGCTCTTCCTTTAGAGCCGGAAGAATCAGTACGTTCTGAAGAACAAATGCCAATGCCACCGTTAAAGGCTACCAAAACAAGTTCAGGCAATGTACAAAATATAAAGCAAACGTGTCAGAAGAGTGGCAGTATGAAAGAGGAAAAAATAACAAGCGCGAAAAAGAAAATCCGTTTAAGCAGAGAAAATAATTTTGAGGAGGAATGTAGAAAAAACGCGAGGGAAGGGAAGCTCTTATAAAATAATTATGCAAACCTTCTATTCTGCACAATAATTCGTTACTGGATCCTGCTCTTTCTACGTTTTTTTCATAGTATGGCTTTCACCGTAAATAAATTTACTCCATCACTACAAGCAAAGGCCAAAGTTGAGGTTATGAGCTTGAGATTTTGAATATAACGGAGCAGCAAAATCGGAATTTACGATATCAGTCATCGATTCCCTTGTTCGCATCACAATTTTCTCCAATACATTCAAATACAAGCAACCTTTCTCCAGAGCCGCCCACTATTTCTAACTTAAATTCACCAACATATACAGACATATCTTATACTTACAGCCATTCATCCCAACCACCTTCTCATACTTCCAGTACTTGTGCTGATTCAGATTTCCCAGATAACATAAACTTTTTATCATAGAATCAGTAAAAAAGCATTCTGTTAGAAAATATACTTTTCCTTTGGTTCTGTTAAAAATATTTTAAATTATATTTAATCCTTAAATAAAAACTGAACTTTTTTTATTGATGTTTTCTTAAGTTTTCAATAAATTTAATAATTTTCTGTATCGTGTTTTTTTAACTAAGTAAATGAATTTCCAAAATATCTGATAACTTATAATGCTTACCTTAATGTAATGCAAAGTTTCTCCTTAGGTGATATAGGAAAATGCTGCCTGTTATATGGATTTCTTTTAATGTCACATTCTATGTAAGACAGAACTGTTGCGAAAAGTTCCTTATTAACTCTAAAATATTCTCTAAATTTGTTATCGTCGTCAGATAACCGTGGTTCGATTAACAATTTAAATGCGCCTTCTTGTCTTCTTTTTAAAAACATTTCGTCTACTTGGCGGTACTACTTTTGCGATACTTAAGTAAATGAAGGGCGCAATATTCTTCTGCTTCTTCTTCAGGCAGGAGGATACACATTTTTCTTTTTAATGTGTCCTCCATGACCACAAAACGTCAACGAACTGCTGCGGAAATATTTGAAACTGCAACGCTAGGACTCCACCTCCGCGACCGAATTCGTCGACCGACGACACTCGGTTCCCGGTCCGCTATCGGTTCCGTCATCCGCAACCGACAGTCCCAGGAAACCGTACCTTAACCGAGCGCGTTCAACATGATAAGTTGGAAGAGTGTGATAGTAATGCGGTTGAATTATAAAAATAATAATGAATGAAAAATCAAATTAAAGAAAAAAAACATGGCGTTCAGCGTTAAAGAGAAAACATGGCTGCCATCGAGATATATAGGGTGTCTCATCATTTAAGAAAAAAACATGACTTAAATGTGTATAGGGTGTCTCAAAATACGCCATTAAAAAAATTACAGTTTAACAGGGCTCTACCGTTTCAACGAGTGATTCTTCAATGTGTACAGAGTGTATTATTCAAGAAACATGGCTGTCATCGAGGTATACAGGGTGTATCATTTTAAAAAAACATGCCAGAGAGTCTATCGTTTTAGCGTGCGATTCCTCAATGTGTGTACTGGGTGTCTCAAAATTTAAGGAACATCGCAGGGCACTCTATCGTTTCAACGTGTGATTCTTCAATGTGAACAGGGTATCTTATTCGAGAAACATGGCTGCCAATATCTGCATGTTGGCAGTCTCAGTTTCAGACAGATGCAAGAAATTAGTGTATTTCGTTATGACCAACACATTCCATTTCATAAGATCGGGTGTTATATTTCATAACAAATATAAAATAACAGCAATATATTTTACATGTTTTTCTGAAAGTGAATAATATGTCTTGCGATTTTAGACACGTTCAAGGAATTGTATTTCAGTATGACCCACATGTTTTCATTTTATAAGATCGAGTGTTATATTTCATAAAAAATATAAAATGACAGCAATACATATTACATCTGTTTTTCTGAAAGAATTTGAATTTTCTCCTAAAGGAAGCCGCGTATATGTTGTCCAACAATGCATTTAGTCAAGCTAGCGTGGAGATACGTAACATATAGAAACCACTAATCAAGCGGAAAATGACTAACTGCCGCCAAACGGTCATCTCCCGCCAAAACCAATGAAGCGGAAAGAAGAGAGGGGGGATAGGGAAAGCACCCGAATGACCTATAAATAGTCAGATCTCGGAGGAATAAGTCCAGTTATCACCAGAAGACGATTGTGGATACTATCAATCGAAACGTCGTGACATAACTTGGTTTGGAAGCTTTTGATTTTAATTTTTATATTTCATTTTTTCATTTTTGTTAATAACATTTTTGATTTTCAGTTTTTATCAATATTTCAATTTTTATTATTTTTGGTTGTAGCTTGTATGTTATTTCCTTTTAATTTCGAATTTTTTGTTTAATAAAATTGTTATTTTCGGTTAATATTTTATATTTTTTCAGGGGTTCCAAATCAATTCATATTATATTCAGACAATGGAAGTCCGAACTGATGAAATACACCAGGGAGAATCTTAATTAATCAGTTCCTTGTAAAAGCCAGGAGTGAAAGCGATCTGGCTAATGACAACATCGTAAGTTGAATTAGTTGATGGCTTGATGATCAAGTAAAATAGTCTGAGACTTTTGGTGTTGTCTGATTATATTGTTTCAAAGATGGGTGGTATACATTATAAGTCTGCTTCTTGATTTTTTCTGCAAATATTGAAGGATGTATTGATCAATGATATTTCATTATTTATATTTATATCACGTGTGTGAAGCAGCTTGCTTAGAGTTGATTGGGAGATTTCTTTCGCTTTTAATATGAATAGAGGCTAAACTCGAAGGATATTCATCTAATGAAGAAACCAAATAACGAATACAATATTGAAAACAACTGAATTATTCAAAAGTTGTAAACTCGCATTCTCTCTTTGTTTATTCGTAAAACTTTCAAAAACGCATTTAATGAGGATTTTTTTCAATTATATATAAATATCCAAACGATATCTTGAATTTCATCTGCGTGTCAATGTATATAACTTTTATCTCATGGCTGTAAGGAGAGCAGCCGATTCCGGATTTGTTTGTCGAGAGGCGGACCCCGTTCTCATCCGAAATCTCATCTCATCTCATCTGTTTAGAATCTGTTTTTTCGTTAACCAGCTGTCGCATCTCTACGAACGACAACCGTCTGAAGTCGAAACTTGTGCGAGCTAAGGATTAACGAGGTCTAACCTTTCAACGTATGATTGCACGAGTTGGACGATAGCAAGTGAAAATCGATCGTTCATACTAGGGCTTGAACCACCGACCAACCCGGCAGTCAATTCGAGTGAGTGAACAAAGAACCCACGTCGATCCGTCTGGCTACCGACCGACCACCGAATAGACTCGAGATGATTCGTATCACTTCGACGTAAAAAATCCAGAAATTATGCACCTCCATAAAAATTTGCATCCCAAATCATCTGTTCCATAGTTGTAATTCCCCCGACAATAACTAAGCCGTGAACTTTTGAATTTGCAGTCTCTACATGACAAAATGGTAACGGATGGAGCCTGTAAAATCATCTGGAGTATGGATCCCGTTCTCTGCGAGTTCAGCAATCATGAGTTCTTCTTGATCACCAGAGCAAGACGATATTTGTCATGTGGGTCATGTGGTTTTTAGATCAATAATAATGTTTCGTTCATTGCGGCAACTCAGAGTACAAGAACCATGAATCACTCACCTCATGGTGTGGGGTGTGATCATTGGTAGATAATGACGGTGCAATCTGCGAATGTGACAGAGCTTTGGAGACATTGTTACAATGGCGTACCTTACTTTCAAGGTGGAAATACTAATAATATGAACTTATCTTATATTTGCTTATATACAGCATTCAAAAATAGCGAGCTATTTTGATCAACTGAAATCACCTTAACGGACTCGCTTCAACATAACTTTTGGTCAGGCTTGAGTAGAAATAAAATATATCACTTTTAGACGATGATTTTCCCAGTCTCTTCTTTTTCTGCATCTCACTGTTGTCATTATGTGTAGTATTCAAAAATACTCGAGGGTACAATCACAGGGAACCCTCAGAAACAGAAGGCTGAAAGTCACTATTTTTTTTATTTTGTTGGCCGTGCACTTTATGCCTCAGGGGAAATCAATCTCCATCAGGTGTTAAAGATGATGAAAAAAACAAGCATACTATCGGTATGGAATTCGGGATAGGAAAATATGCAACGGTCCATAGCGAAAAAGGAAGATGAAGGGATAAGGGAGAAAACGTGAGCCCGTGAATAGAAACATCGTGCACCACCGGGGGCCTGACAGACGAATAGTTATCTCGAAGTAGAACAACCCTACTTACAAAAGAAAACCACTTTGACGAATTATACGTGAGAAGCATCAGCACAAACTCCAACAGATCTGGTCTTTGGCCAGTGTCGAGTGAAAACAAACTTACTACTACAAATATGCTCATCATTCGTTTGGATCTTGATTCATTCATTTGGTGTAGTGAAGTAAGCTCGGCAGGAGCTGTATTAACTCGTTGTGAAGACTCGAAAAATTATACATTTCCATAGAAGTGAACATTTCGAGTCGTTCGTTTCACGTTATTCTTTTCCTAACAAGAGGAATGGAGTTAGGAGAGTCTACATAATAGAATGATAGTAAATGATAACTTTGTAATAAAGAGTTCATTTCACCTCCTTTGTATGGTTCGTGACCATGAGAGAGCATGAATTGAAATATGTCTCTTTGAACAAATTCGTGAATTAAAGTATTTCTCTTCGGGGCAGCTGCCCGAATGGTTGATGAATTTGGTTCAATTTTCGAAACTGCAGAGGGTTTTCAGAACTTTGTGGATGAGTGGGAACCCGTTGGTTCCAGGTAACAAAGTAACAAGGATAAACCGATGCACGGTGTCTTTCTACAAACCATCGAGGATCTTGGCTCTTCCGATCACCTGACCTTCACTCCGTCAGAACGCATGACATGACGTCATATACTAGTCGCTTTATCACGACACACCAAGATGATATGCTCAACACCTTAGTCTACCGTAATCGTGTGAAGTTTTCATATGTTTGTTATATCAGGAACAGGGCCTGTCATGAAGGCTTGAGAATATAATGAACTTGTTCTCGACATGGTTAATATATGCACTGTCAGCCTGTTCACATATCAACGCGACCCTGAACTTGATTTATTGCCACTACTGCATTTCTATGTTATTAGCGTGGCATCGGTGTTTCCTTATGTTCCGAGGGATGAAATCCATTGTCTAATATAATATAAATTGATTTGAAAACCCTGAAAAAAATTAAAAAGATTCACCGAAAATAACAATTTTATTAAATATAAAACAGAAATTACAAAGCAACAACCAAAAAAATTAAAACATTTAAATAATAATGAAAGCTGAAAATTATAAATTAAAAAATATCATTAACAAAAAATGAAAAATAAACATTGAAAAGATTTCAAACCAAGTTATGTCACGGCGTTTTGATTGCT
>WOGM01000569.1:0-12102 GCA_015342125.1 Leptinotarsa haldemani | reverse complement strand
TTACATAATATCAGACAATGGAAGTCCGAAAAAATGAAATTCATCATGACACATTGTCAATCACCTTCAAACATCATGAACACCTATTTTGGAGACCAGGTGACAATGATAGTGTTGTCATATCACTGAAAGTCAGAGCTGTCAATTAGCAGTGATTCCATTATGAATAATTCAACTAACGCTGGAATGGCTGACATGCACTTCTTTTATGGACTAGCAAATGGAAATGCGAAAGAAGTACGAACAATTTACCAGGACAGATATATTAACAGAGTAATTCCATGTGCTAAAACATTTAGGATGATACAAACCCAGCATTTATCATACGCCATTTAGACAATGGTAGTCCAAACTAATGAAAAGTTTTTTGCTTCCGGTTCAATTTGGCTACGGCCTACAAACCCACATTGTTTTCTCTTCAATCTCTTTTCCTTTGTGATTCCTACCCATTGTTATATTGATCACACTTTGACTTATATAACTCCAAATGTTCATATCGTCGAATAATTAGCAACACGTTAACTCTGAAGGGATTGTTCTATTTTGAGAATATTGAGGGTTTTCATTACCATCGACGTGGATATTGTCATATATTGGTATGAACCTAACAATTCAGTAATTTTATGTAATCTATTACGTAGTTTCTCTGTTTCTCTCTCGTGACAAAATTTCGTCATAGACGAAGAACTGATCAATATTTCATTACATAATATATTCTTGTTACATTGCACAAAACTGAAGACATTAAAGTGATTATAACAAGAAAACAAAACTCACCGAAATTGCAAGCAAATACATAGTCCATGATTATATAAAGAACAATGATTCAATTAGGTATTGAATATTAGCAAACCATCGTGTTTGTGGAATGTGAGGTTATATTATCACCGACAAATTTATTTCTATCGTGTGGAATAACCGCTGGGTAATACCCAAATTAATATCAGTATTATTTATCATACATTTCATGAAACAAGAAGTCGAAATATAATTAATATACAAAAAATGGATATTGAATATTGAATCACATAAACACTGAATTATACTCGAAAAATAACTTTTTCTAATTCAGTTTATACAATATGCAAATATTCGTTTAGGAAACTTGAACAGTATCATTCATTAGGAACACTACACAATGTTTTTATACGATATACGATATTAAATGTCACTCACATGAAACACTATCATTCTCAATGGTGTACTTTAAAGTTTTGGGACAAAAACTTGTTTCATCACTGCTTTAGATAACATTACAAGACGAAAAACTCATGTTTTATAACACTACGACTTTATATCGCCGGAAGAGGCAAATCTGCTCTAAAATGGTGAATGAATAGTTGGAGAGATACATGATCTAACATTTAAAGTTTTACATGGAAAACGTGTTTATTATCAGGTAAGGAAAAGAAAACAGTTCACAATAGAAAATTCGAAAGGAGAGATCAATTTGGCCTAGGCCGCTGGAACATTAGGTCAATACCGTTGTAGGTATAAAGAAAATTAATTTTGTCTACTGAGTGGAATTCAGACGTAAGTTTTTTTATCCTGAATTCAATATAAATTTCTACAAAATGAATAGGTCATCAATCGAAAGAATTAGATCCGACAGTTGTAGGTGACTTGAAGGGGTGATTAATGGATTGGAGTGATTTAAAGAAATGAATTTGCAAATATTTGTTGTTCATTGAAACATTGTTATCTTTATATATAAAACATGTATATCACTATTATTATTTTCAGAATTATTAGAATTCAAGTCTCCTATGAGAGTGGTGTTGATTAATATGATGTTCAACGAGGTTTTGGGCAAAAAGTTCATGAAGTTCTTCAAGTGAAAAGAGGAGTCAGAAATTTTTGATATTCGCTGTTTCGTCAGCTTAACCAGGTTGATCTCCATGTCTATGATAAGACCAACAGCTTATGTATCAACCAGAAATAGTATCCAACAAGGGAATTTTATTGACTTCAGTAACAGGAGGGGATAGGGTGCTATCATCAACAAGGTCAAGAGACGTATGAAATTATTTTCATGTTATCAAAAGCTCTTAGGCACATGTAGAAATAATAAGATCGCATCCATTCTTGCTGGAACGTAATGTCCAGGAAGTTGAATTTTATTGAATCGTGAGGAAACTTGAAAATGATAGGGATTCACAACCGTGGGCTTTCGTCAAAATATCTATCAAGAAAGATGACAATACTTCTGTAGGATTGATAATAGAGGCAATTATAGGCCTTAATGGAAGTATAAGTTATTGGATCTTTGGAAGAACATACAATTTTGGAGTATTTCCCGTATAGGATATAGGTTTTTTCTCACTGATTTATTCTATTCGATTAGAATAAAAAAGTTTTCTGATGAGAGACTTACCTTTGTTTAGTGATAAAGGGTGATATTTTTTTATGAGAGTTGCAGTTTATCAATTAATTCAGGTAATTGCATAAGAAAACGATGATACGTTGAATAAAACACAAAATAGGTAAAAAAAGAGTTCCATCTGAATGAAAAACGAGAAAATGAATAGCACTGTTGTTGAACTGACGAAAACAATTCATTAAGAGCACTACTTCAATATTCATACTGCAGTGAAAACCACTTTCACAAATATGGTTCAATTCTTTCATATATGAATGTATTTTGTAATTGCCAGCACATGTATTCATTTGAAATTGATGAGATCTGCAAAACATAGTTTTTCTTTCTCTTATTTTCGGATGAAAGAGTTTCGAAAAAGTGTAGTAAGAGATATGTTGCACTTCCGTAAAGGTAGTATAGGAAAGAGACAAATTGCCAGTCTTCCCTCATTGATTTTGCTTATGATGTTCGAGTCTCTATTCGAATAGATGTTCCTCTCTTTATATAATCTAGCAGCCTCAGCCAATTTGACACCCAACAAATAAATTAACAGAATAGTGCCCTGATATTATGATAACCGAATCCGCTACATTCATCTTCTTAGAAGATAGTTTATTTTCCTATAGCGGAGAGGATGTGGTGTGATTGAGGTTCATTAGCTTGAATCACCCTGAGTATGGAGGGCTCATTTCATTTCCCACATCGAATTCAATATGCCTCGTATCATAAAGGCAACACCAGTGTCTTCTCAATATTTTTTGTGATAATGAATTACTTGTTGACTCATGTTTATGGCGGTAGATATAGAATGATACCGCATATCTTAATAATTCGTACTGGAACCTCTGGCGTCAGATGAATCTATTGAAAACACTTTTTTCTGGTGTTGAAAAAGTGTTTTCAATAGATCGATAACGCATATGTTTATCATGTCGAGGACCTCCGGTGCCTCGCGACCTGAGGACATTATTCGTGCAGACCATGATGAACATCCCAGTTTCTGATTTCTGACCTCTCAACTTGATGAAAGTAAAGGTCTGGTGCTTTGATAAAATGAGTTTATCATACATGGGATTGTCCTTGTGTAGCCGCAGCAGTAAAATGCTGGTGCAGCTTAAATGTAGACGTTTTACTGAACGGGTACCAATTTGATGATTCAATTGTAGGCACCTCATTTTATGTCCCGAACTGATCTGAGTACTCTAATGATCGCAAACCATGTAGAGAAGAGGACATGAGTTCCTGATGACTTCACAGTCTTCCTCCAGTACCAGCTGATAAGTACATACCCCAAACACAATAGTTCACGATCCATTCATTGTAAATATCAATTTTCATTATTTCCGAGAAAACACTGGTCCATGTCATTCTCACCAAGTCAGTTGTTATACCAAGGTTTCTCACTAGTACCACATAGAAGAGAAAAACCCTAGACGATGCTGTTACTGTGAAGAAATCATTAAACACGTTATCATTGACTATACCGTTTGTTAAAAAAAGTTTCTCCAACCTCAACAGTGAACTCAGTAGTGCCTCAAATATGATAAACATTAATTCTTCACAAATTTTTTTGGAAACCATTTCCTTTCTGATCAATATATTATTTGTACTCTATCGTCGCTAATTACCCGTTGTGGTTGCGGTTATTACCAATTTTTTTTTTGATTACTGATATTGAAATGAAAAATGAGAACGAAAAAATCTGATTGCCATGCACAGTCGCTTGCGCATGGCGACCCGTCACCACGAAAATTTACGTGCGGCTATAGATGTTTCACATCAATAGTTTTTTGCCTTTTTTTAGATGAATCACTTTCCAAATGTACGCCATTCCAATACTGAGATTCATATGTTTGATTGAAATACGTGATAATTTGATTCCAGCAATGAAAATTTCGTTAATTGAAAATGAAATATATTTCCAGAGAAAAATATTTTTTGTCTCTATACTTATCCACAATTTTTTCTGGTTTTGTTTATCCCAGAGTTCTGAACAAAAAATATCATTTTTTTTGTAGAAGTCACAGTTATCAGAAGATCAGATTCTCAATTATACTCCAGCCATACTAATATAAATGTGAAAGTTTGTAGGCATGGATAAATGTATGTATGTTTGTGACTGTTTAACGCCTAAACGACTGAACGGATTCAGATGAAACTTTACATAAATACAGCTTATACATCAGAATACCATATAGGCGTACAATTTACGAAGGTTTTGTAAAATTTTGGTCATAATATAACAATAAGTATTAAGTAAGTCGAAAAAATTCTTACTCCCTGAGAGATTAGTGTGCGCTGCCTACACCATTGGAGTTGAATGAAGATAATTTACGGTGAGATTTTTTATCTCCAATAGTTCTATATGAAATTTCGCGATAGCATATATCTAACTCATATGTGGTAGCCACTATATGCAAAATACTAAGCCATAATTCTTGAATTGGTTACTATTTTAACAATGCACATTTTAGAATATCTGTCAAATTCTTATTAAAATTGGTAGAACTGTCATATCAAGTGTTTGATATAGATGAACTTTGTCTTTCACACCAAGTAATTTGGACGAAACGTTTAAAAGTTATCAAGATAAGATTAACTTGACGCAACGTAGTGGGCCATACGTGTTGCGTCTACTGTAAGACGACGGGGACGATGCGCCGGGGTAGAGTGGCGGTCTAAGCAATGAAGCGCCATCGCCAAGAAAGCGACCCGAACGCTGGCAGACATGTAAGGGCAGACGTCGTTGACGGCTGGTAGTTTTGCGAAATTTCTTTATAGGTCACATTATTCGATTCTCAAAGCTATTCACTACTTAGTGCAGTTGGTATATTTTTTCAGTTACTGTATTTTCAAAATAGAAATACAAATTACTAGCTGTTGCCCGCGGTTTCGCCCGCGTAGAATTTGGTTTGTCACATTAAGTTTCGTGACAGACCAATTTGAATATATGATTACAATAACTTTTTATCAACCCAAATCTTCAGGTTTCCAACTCCAAACCAGACGATATTCAACACAATTTTTAACCCCTTTTTTCCACCTTGGGTGTGAAAATTCCTACTTGTTTTCTTGATGTTCATTTACGACATACAAAGAACTCACCTGCATATTTCATGATTCTAGGTTAAGTAGCTTCGGCTGTACGTTAATATAAGAATGTCAGTTAAGCAATAGGTACCTACCCACTTATAACAATACTAGCTGGTCCCCGCTGTTTATTCCGCGTTACCGTGAGAAACTTTTCTATGTCTTATTTCAGGTCATTATCTATTTATATACCAATGTACATTTGAATCTTTTGAGCTGTTTCGGCGTGAAAATTTGAATAACGTAAATAGATACATTACCTTCATCTATCGTCGCAAATTTTACGCATTTATAATATTAGTAGGAGTAGGATTAGTAGGATAACCAATGTATTTCATTTCAATATTTACAGTTAAATTTTGTTGATGCTGTTCAGTATTGTATAAGTGGACACCTATTGATTCAATTTGTATACAGTTTATGAATAATTTCATTCAATTACCAAATAATAGAGAGATGCAAGGGATAAAAATATATTATTATTCAAATTCTAGAAGAGACCGTCATCGGCTACAGATAGTTAGAAATTGATTAGCTCAAAATTTACAATGGACTTTCCTTTCTTCAAACTGAAATAATATATTGTATCAAGTGAGTTATGCTATGTCGAAATTCAAGGAATAATTGGATTATACTGTAATCTTCAATTACCTGTAGTAAGACGTTGGCCGTGGTCTGCCAACAAACCCGAAAAATAGCTTTAAGACAATGGAAGTTTACATTATTTTTTTCGGAAAAATTGTGAAAAGTTATGAGAGGAATAATTGCCTTGTTATTATTAAAAAAAAACGGTGCCAATGAAGTGATAAGACAACTGTCTATTTCCGAAACTTCGAAGTACACCATTAAAGATAATAGTGTACCATTCACTGATATCATCATTATTATGGAATTATAAAACAACAAAAAAATGTTGGCTGCATTTCCATTTTTATTGCCTAAATTACTATTGAAATAATTAAATTCTTACGTCTTGATGAAGCTGAACAGAAACCATTTTAGCTTTCATTTTCACTGATATGAAACAGAAAAAAAACATTTTTGGCTCCAATTTGAAATACCTGGCCGTAGCTAATAGTTGTCTGAGCATGGCAGTAGTTGTTGGCAGTAGTAATTTAAATTTCGTTAACTTCATCCCAGAAAAATTTTAAAGGTAATTGCTTATGGAGATAATACACGGGAAATTGCTCACTTATTTCGTGTCCCATCCAGATGACGACTAATACAATAGTTAAGCAGTTTCGCGAGCTTGAAAACGAATTCGGATAAAAAAAGTGGCTGCAATAGGTGACGATATCGAATCGGATAATATGCTTGAGTTTGAGAAAAACCCACAAACTTTTCATCGAGGAGTAGTCCCAATGTAATTTTCAATTATCAAAATAAGACTAATTTATTATTTTTCATGATGTTACCTTATGCAATATATCTACAAACAGTTTATATTTTCGTGACAATTGTTCATGAGTAAAAGATGTGTATATCCGAAGAATTCACACATTGAATAATGTGTTGCACAAATGTATTATTCAAACAATACAGCCCAGACATTGTATTCAGATATTGTCTAACAGATGTATTTGCAAATTATTCCAGTGAAATGTTCAACAATTTGAAGTGCAGTTTGATAAACGAAAATTTAAATTGTATAAAATAAAAGAAATTTATATTGGAACATTTCTCATTGAAAATTATCCGTCAGTCTTCATTTTATTTCATGAACTGATAGGAGATCATTTTCACGTAAAATATCTGACTGACTCCATCTGCTTTCCTATGCTCGAAATAGGGAATTCGTACCTATGGAAGGTGGGGCTGACACAGTTATTCAACATCACTGAGAACTTAGAGGAATGGGTGAATAATCCCTATACTTTTTTCACATACAAATCGAAAAAAGCCCACCTGAAGTAAATGAATACTTGAAACAATAATTACGAAAATGATTGAAACATTCAACATAATGAAAGATCTTTTTCAATGGAACTTTCGAATGTATCGATCTAGAACCAGATATTCAGATGAAAATATATATTTTGAATTTTCCATAATTTTTTTCGGTGAACGACGACTCATGTTAATGATCATCGGTATTACGAATATTTGTCTGCCATTTGAACTTCGACAATTACCAATAACTACTTCAATCAGAACCAATATCTCAACAGAGTGGCATTCGTGAAGTTAGAAAAATTCAAAGGGTGAATTTGATATTTATCAGTGCCCGAGCTGGCATCCTTTAGATGATTCAAGATTATGATTCAGTGAGAGAAGGGCATATAATATAGTTGTTATCAGGAATTTTAAGGTTCCCATATATTGAAACTATTCATACACGAAGAACAATATGAATGGAGACTTTCCAAGTGATACTTGAAAATTTTCATTTCGGAACTCGCCAGGCAAAAGTGAGTGAATAGAAATGTCGTCAAATTGAAGACTTTTTCTTCATATAGAAACTATGTTCTATTTAAAATAACTTGAATGTGCTCCAGACTCGTTCCTTTTGTCTCTGGAAAACAGAAATGAATAAAGATTGAAGCAATTCCACAAACAATCATACCAAAATAGAATGAACCATTTGTATTAGATAAGGCGTAAGTTGTGACGTTGAAGTATGAAAGGAGTAGACTCATAGAAAAATAGTGCGTAGTTATTAGAGCTGCTCCAGCCATTTTGAATTTGAGTGAAAACAGTTCTCCCAAAAATACCTTACGTACAGGGAAGATACCCATGTTTTGAAATATAATAGAAGAAGTGAAGAAAATTAATTGTAAATAAGAACCCTCGTATGAACGAAACAATTCAAACATCAACAGAGACATTGTAACTCCTGTGGTTGATAAGAGAAGGCACTTCTTTCTTCCAATCCAGTCAATTAATATTAAACACAAAAAGGCTCCAGCTGCTTCAAAGGCACCTGAAAAATAAAAAATTTAAATAGAACCATATGGAAAATAAAAATGGATCCTTGAGATAAAAAGCAATTGGATGATTTTAAAGATGAAGAGGGTGATAACTCGGCATTAAAAACAAAAATTATAACACTGTCATACTATATTGGAGAAAATCAAAGAACTGCTCTGAAATATTTTAATCTATTCAGTTGAGACCAAATCAATCAATCTAACAGCTTCGAAGAAGTTTATTGCCCATTTCAAAATATTCTCAAATGAATTGAAGGGGTTATATTTTCAGGAGTGATTAATTTTTTGGGAAAGAAAGTTTTTGGCTTTTTACTACTCTATCTTGGTAGAAAGCCAAAAACTTTCTTTCCCAAAAAGCACAATTGATGTTAAATTTGTTTTTGTCGATGATTTTTCTAAAACTGTAGAGGTTCGAAAACATTTTTTAGGATTCTGCAAAGTTAGCAACATTACTGATCAAAGTTTTACTGATTTCATATTAATTTTTTTATAGGAATTTGATATTGATATTGCCGATATGCGAGGCCAGGGTTATGCCAATATTGCCAATATGAAAGGCAAAAACATTGGCCTACAAAACAAATCTTAGATAATAATCCCAGAGCCTTTTTGGTCCCTTGCGCGGCACACAGCCTTAATTTGGTCGTGAATGATGCAGCAAAAAGCTCTCTTGAACTGACCAATTCTTTCAGTATTATTCAGGAACTATATGCCCTTTTTTTTGGCATCAACATATCGATGGAATATTCTTTCAAAAGAAGTGCCTAGGTTAAAGCTAAAACCGCTCTCTGATGGTGGAAGAATCGAATTGATGCCGTAAAGACATCGTCCATAGATATTCTAATCTATGGACGATGGTAAAGACTCTTAGGTATGAATTGGAAAAAGTTTATGATGCACTGTTCACCCTTCATGATGATACATCTGGAGATAATGACACAAGGATAACTGCAAGTTCCCTGATCAATAAAATAAAATCATTTAAATTTATATGTTCCTTAGTTGTTTGGTACAATATTTTATTAAAAATAAATGTAGTTAACAAAATCATGCAAAAATCTGTAGTTATTTTACCAGAAGCTGTACGAATGTCGATTTAATGTAGATTTAAAATATTTTTAACAGACATGAGATCCGACTATGGGTTTATAAATTTGCTCAATGAAGTTAAAAAAATAGCAAGAAATGGATGCGGACATTTCATTTCCTGCAGTTCATACAGTTCGACCAAAAAGAAAAATGAAAGTTTTTGGCTTTCTACTACTCCATCTCGATACAAAAAAAATATTAGGGAATCTTCCAAAGAAAGGAAGGAAGTAATCAATTTGAAAATATGTAACTCTATACATGGATGTGTAGATCATGCAAAGAAGTAACTTTCAGACCCAAACTAAGAGAAAGTCCTCCTGAAACAGCTACTTTCATATAAACATTTAATTACACGAAAGAAAAAATTTCTTTCGAAACATATACTTCTATATGAACACTGAATTATACAGAAGATACTTTACTCAGTTTGTATTTCAAACATTCGTTGTGGAATAAGATCAGATATCATTCACATGAGTTCTACTTTAAATGAATGCACTTACGTGGAAATTGCACTTACGTGGAATACTTCAATTTAGAGAAAGTCTTTTTCAGTCTAGCCCCCGTGGCATTATATCAGATTTTTTGCATTTTTTGTATTATTAATTTTAAAAATGGTAACAATGACGGCTTCTTTTACAGACCAATCAGGAAAAGTTAGGATTTGGGACACGGTGAACAAGGAGCACATCCTCAAAAATGAATTCCATCCAATCGGAGGTCCGATTAAGGACATCGCCTGGTCTCCCGATAACCAAAGAATGGTTGTGGTTGGGGAAGGTCGCGAAAGATTCGGTCATGTATTTATGTCTGAAACTGGAACCTCAGTCGGAGAAATTTCTGGACAGTCCAAGCCTATTAATTCTTGTGACTTCAGGCCTGCAAGACCCTTCAGAGTCATAACAGGGTCTGAAGATAACACCATCGCTGTTTTTGAAGGTCCCCCATTCAAATTCAAGATGACTAAGCAGGTAAATATTAAATTCTGAATGTGATTCTGGCAATGGAGAAGTTACAGAAATTTTTAAAATTTTCAAATTTTTTCAGTGAATGTTACGAAAACCAAAGCTCACAGACCATTTTCTTTTTTATAATAGAATATGAATTAGCTGAAAAATTTATTAAAAATTTGTTTTTAGACTCCTCTGCCATATTGATGAATATTCAAAACTAAAATTGATGTTATTAAGAATAATTTGATGAATTTATTTTATTTAAATGGAATGTAAGAACTATTTGAAAATCGCTTTATTTTGAATTTTGTAGATTTATAGGTATAAAAGAAAGTTTGTTTTAACAATGTTTAACAATCCAATTAGAAATATTTGTACTAATATTCTACCATAATTATCTTGAAGGAGTTTACAGCAATATTGTGAAGATAAGGAATGATTATTCAATTGTAATCTCATCAATTCTGGAATTCCTTGCAATACATTTCTTGAACATCTGTACAAAAAATATTCAAAAAATTTCTTATCCATATGAAATACAGAGTGTGTCTTTGATTATCGACTGAAGGTAGTCTATGGAAGGTAGGGACAAACGGGACTTTCAGTCATACACATTCAAAAAACAAACTTACTCTATTTCACAAACCGCCAAGCTTTCGTCTCTGAATAGAGACTTCGTCAAGACGAAGTAATCTGAGGTTTACAATTGAAAATTGAATATTGATGAAAAAATTCAACAAAATTGGCGCATTGATGTTAATAATGTCATGATTTTCATTATATTGACATTATTAACAATTTTCAGGTCGTTCTTTCTGTAATTGTTTAGTTCTAAAGAGTATGAGATTAGTTTTAGATTCATTCAAAATCAACCTATTCTTATTGAACCATTTTTTTGTATCATTAAACATTTCCATACTTGTTTTTACTACTTCAGGTTATGTTTCACTGCCTATTAATAAATTGATGTCATCAGCTAAGACTGTAATTGATTTTTCCGTGTTTGAATGATAACGTAAATCGTTCATTTAGATGATGAATAAGAAGATACCCTCAATGCTTCCTTGGGGTGTTCCTACCTATTCCTAGTGAACCATTCTTTTGCATCATTTAACATTTCCATACTTGTTTTTACTACTTCAGGATACGTTTCACTGCCTATTAATAAATCGATGCAATCAGCTAAAACTGTAATTGATTTATTCGTGTTTGAATGATAATGTAAATCGTTCATTTAGATGATGAATAAGAAGAGACTCCCAATGCTTCCTTGGGGTATTCCTACTTTTATTGCAGCATTCTCAGATTTATTTGTTCGACCATGTTTGTTAATAGTTACCCATTGTTGGCGATCAGTTAGCTAAGACTCGGTCCATTTCAGTGAATTTCCTCATATACCATATAGTTCCAGTTTTTCTATAAGTATGTCGTGATTCAAGCAGTCAAATGCCTTGAAGTACTAAATATTTTCTTTCCATTGAATTTGTTATATTTTGAGTAAATTGAAATATTGCACTGTGAGTTGATCTTCCTGGTTATTGCTAATTATGTTACATTTATATAGAAAATTTTATTTATTTATTTATTTCAACGGACAAGCCAATTTTTACAAATTTCTTTTTATAAATTGTACATGTGCTTACAAAACTAAAGATACATCTGATGTTTTTAATCGATTATTTGA
>WOGM01000568.1:0-12123 GCA_015342125.1 Leptinotarsa haldemani | reverse complement strand
GCACTGACGCCTGTCGGATATAATCCAACGCCCGTCGTGGTATTAGCCAGGGGAGTAGTTGTTTTCTGATGGGTGTCAGTCCATTAAACCTACTGTGTAGGTATATTGAGACTGGCTTGAACGTATAAAGCTCAGTTCTTTAGATTATCATATTGAATTTTGAGTTATGTTATTGTTGGTATTTTTTTCAACAAACCCTTTTCATGGAAAATCATAAAAATCTAGGAAGTCCACTTGGGTGGTCTGCCATATTGGATTTAAAGTGAAGTTATGATTTTTCAAATTCTTTTCAGCAAACCCTTTCATATGATACCCATCATCATAGGAGTGCATAAAAAACTATTCCACCATCTTGGGCGGTCCACCGTGTTTAGTATGGAATGCCATTACTTGGCTAGCCATGCATTGTCATCCAACATAAAAGTGTATGCTGTACATAATTCCATTCTATATTATTATTAAAGTATTATAAATAGAAGAAATCGTAATATTGACTCAACTTTGATACGTACATTACTTTAAAAGTACATTTCATAGTTATTTTATGAATTGACTTATGATAGTAGAATAATCATATTTGAAGTTATTGAACTAAATGTTAGCTGACATACTTAAAACATCTAAAACAACCTACCTGTCTTAAAGTTTCCCCATCCTGTCTCAAATCTTGTGGGAGCATATAAAAATACTTGTCACCAATCTTCTGGTTCAGAACAAATACTAAACTCTTATCCAATTTTCTAGAAAGGGATTTTAAATCATTTTTCTTATCGGCTTCTGGAAGTGAATGAAATCAACATAGATGACTGAAAATTAGAAATTGTATGAAATTTCTTTCATAACCGACAATTGATCAGTGGGTAAGAGGAATCATAAACACAAAAATAAGACAAGACATACTAATGATTTACCGCTCTTTAGAAACAAATTTAAGACTCTGTCACGGAATGAAGAACTAAACAGAAGCAAAAACCAAGAAAGTTCTGGGACTAACCACTCCTTCACTAAAGTGCTCCAACGAAACAGCTGAAATATCCTTGTCTTCAAACCACTTTAATATTATTAAATAAGTTACATGAAGACAAACATTAAGAATTTAGAAATGTCACTTTGAGTTTAGAGATTTGAAAAAATACTTTCTTGTGCATATTCTGTGCGTTTTCTTCAAAAGTAGGTAAGAATTAACATGTTCGGTAACACTCTAGTTTATTTGATGACGTTATTTCAATAGTCTTTGATTCAAGAACATACAGACAATCTACACAAAAGTTAAAAATTCATGAGTTACATTTCAAAGATAAGTATGATATACATATTCGAAATTTTTTCAACATTATTTACCTAATTGAAAATTATTTATTTCAGTCATTTTGGTTGTTGGCATAGTGAGTATTGAATGTTGATATTCTCTTTTTTTTCCTTTTTCTGAGGATATTAAAATATCACAATTTCTAATAAAACATTTTGAAAATCACTCTCTGGAGTGAAGTGTATTATTTCATATCAACAGACAATTAACTGATACACAAAAAAAATAAAAGTGACTATTCCCTGTCTATACAACTCGCAGAACAAAATTCAAGTCACCTTCTTCAATATTTTTTAAATGATGTTACTCCTAACACTATTTGAAACAATCAAACACATGAATGATCAAATTGAACAAAAGTCATTTTTATGGATAAAATTGACAGTTTTTTGAAAATGTTTACCTCCCACAGTCATAAAAATAAAAATTGTAATGTTTAGGTAGGACAAACGCCTTGGTTCATTCTAAGTTAGGGTGGATTTATAGATTAAGTAACGCGAATGCAATGCAAACAACACCACTTTCCATAACTTTCTTCAAGAGGAGTAGCCAAGTACAATCTATAATTTTTGTTAGATTGTGGAAGGTGAAAAGTTTGATAAAAACAATGTAATATTTTTCTGCTGGTTTTATCAGATTTTTCAGTTCAACTGTAACTATTACATCAGTTCAATACAAAACAAATTTTTGTTACTTTCAAGTTGATCTTCCCCTTCTGTATAATTCACTCTTGTTACTTTGTGTAAGCCAGTAGTATAACATATTCAGTAAACATTCTTATATAACTCTTTAAACGCTTACCAGTTGTTCTACTAGCAGGTTTGAATTTTGAAGCCTCTTCACTCCATAGGTCCATCAAGTCCTGTGCCGTCTGTTTCAAATTACTGTCCATATCATCTAAGTCTCCGCCCCGCTTCAATATCTCAAGTTGCTTTCTGAGAATGAAATAATACGATACAATACAATTGCAGTAGTACACAAACAATATAAATCTTACAAGTCCTCTTCATGCCGAAGTTCGATATTCGACTTCAGACTTTTCTCTAGTTCAACTTCTGATAAGAGTTGTTTGTATTCTCTTTCAATTTCATTCATAGCCGGTGTAATGACTGGCTTTCGTTCCAGGCAAACAGCAGTGAGCAAATCCCATTTTTCAACGGTGGCAATGGTGGTGGAACTTTGTGCTGGAAAATACATAATTGAATTATGCACCACTGAGCAATATTTCTCACCTCTGAATAAATCACGAAAGGCTATCGAAAGATTCAAAATCCGCGAATTTCTGATCATTTCTCTTTAGTAACTATTTGAATTTTAAATTGGTTTGAATTCGGAATCCCAAATTTTAGGTTAATTTGTCGTATTAGGTTAGGTTTGATAATTTGACAAGTATCCACAGAACTCGAAAATTTATATCGAGTTCTTAAATTCACGAACGTACGGTACTGCATAATAAAATGTCAGAAATGAAACGAACATACGAAGTAGCGCATTTTTTCATTGAAACAAAAACTGAATAAATAATTAGGTTCGTTTGAGTGAACTTCCTTAACTGGAATCGAGATTCATGGTGATATATATGTTAAACTGCATATGAAAATCAACTGAAATAAATGAATATATTGAGACATTTCGCAAAACGGGATCTCTCAACTCTATCTTATGAACATTGAAAATCCAATAACCCTTCAGTTGCATTTGATCACTCATGTCCACTAGCCACTAGTATATGACTTGAAATAACCAAACACCATGAATATTTCTAATTAATCATAGGTACTTTATTTTCGATAGGTACTAAATTCAAACTCCAATATAACTTATAGAACCTCTATGATCTGTGGAATATAAACATGTACTTCAAAATGAAACGGCTTAAGATATTTTTTTGTTTGACAAGTGAAACTTTCGTAAAGAAATACACTACAACTTTAATTAGCGATACTGAAATATTTATAATCACAGAAATACAATCCACATTAGAACTTAGTTCCATCTAGCGAAGAAAAGTTAAACATTCATAACAAAGTATTTGAGAATTTCCTTAGAGGTCGCAAGTAGTCGTTTACAGATCACCTCAAAGATGTCTCAGTATGTTAGAATTTCAAGGAGTATTGACCAAAAAAATTCAATATGTAGGTATCCAAGAACAAAATGCACTTCAATACCTTTCAATCCAATATCTCAATAGCGGAGCAAAGTAAATGTCTCGAATAAAAATAATTATTGAATCATTCATTAAAAACTTGACGAGTGCCTTTCGCCGTGCGTGGTTTAAAAATGGATGCTTATTTATAAATGTGAGTCACTAGTTTATTGTTTTTTCGTGAAAGCGGTTACTAATAATGAATAAAAAGGTGAAGTTTTCTGAAATGGACAAGTGATAGAAAGCGTAAGTGATTTGCAAGATTTCTTAAATACGTTTTGTCTCAACTATATTGATTTGCCATATTTTCAGTGCAGAAGAATTTGAATTTTCCCTCCTTAATGTATCGAGATGGTAGGACACAGAATAGTAAGGAACTATCCTGTCGTTCTGACGTTTTTATTTTAAGAATAACATTGGGAAAATTGTCAATTTTGACAAGCATTTTCACAAATAATGTATTAAATAACACTTGTGAGATTTTCACTAGACTGTTTTTTGAAAAAACAACACGCATTTCACAATAGCTTCTTCAGGCTCTGATGAAACTATTCTGTAGTGAAATACGTGTTGCGGTTTTGCAAACTTTTCAGTTAGAGGCTCATAATAAAGTGTTACTCTGATACGTTCTCATGGATTTTCATTAAATTGCACAAATAATGTTTGATTTTGAGTTTCCTCGATTTGTTCTATAATCCTAAGATTCCGTCGATTGAGATTAAATGTAAAATAACAACTAGAAGAGGAATGAAAAATCATAAAACCTACGGGAACAATCATTCTTGAGTTGGAATCGTAGTAAAAAAAACGCAGCCACTGGAAAGTGCGTTGTGTTTGGGCGCTGGACGTATCTCGTCGGCGGTCATTTTTGAAGCTTTGCAACTAACCGCCTTTGGGAGCCTCGTTTATCTTTGATATTTGAGGTTTGATTTCTCTATCAATCCTATAGATGGCGTCTTCGTTTAGGGAGATGTTATCGTCCTTACTTACTGATGCTTGGCCTTTAAGGACATTTGAGTCAACAATGATTTTAAAAATTGTTATCCATTGAAAAACTTTGTATTTTATCTCTCCTCGAATTTTCATTCGGTACTTTGATGAGCTGTCGCGAATGACTGGAAGCGTTGTCAAAAACTATTACACTATTCGCATCCAAATTTGGGATCAATGTATTTTCAAACCGTTTCTCGAAAATATTAGCTCCCTTGTTCTTATGATAACATTGCAGTCCTCAAGTTTTTTTCCACATAATTTCAAAGAGTTCGGAACTCATACTTTACTCCCTTCGCAATGCACAACGATTTGTCGTGATCCTTTGTTTGCAGGCATGTTAGGCGTCCACATTCTCGAACCATCCGTCCACCCTTTCGTAACTACGTCGTGAATGTCATAGCAAGTTGTTTATAATCTTGTTTATATTTAGTTATGTGTTCTGAGTATTTATTACGCAATTCCACTATTCTTCTGCTCTCCATAACTGCTTGAAGTTTGTTTATTATTTCAAATCCAAATCCTAGTTTTATTATCCAATTCTGAAGAGTTTTGTCACAGCAGCTCACGTTATGGCCGAAAGTATTCAATTTTTTCCTTATGATTTCAGTTGTAGAAATCTCATTGCTTTTGTAACAGTCGTATATTGTTTTTTCAATGATTTTATTAGATGTATCATATCGCATCTTGCGTTCATGAGGTTTGTTTTCGACTATTTTACGAACAGTTGAGAAAGGAATTTCGGTCAAATCTGATGTTGTTTGTAATAGTTTGTTTCTCTCGAAATCGAACTCTGTTTCAGTATTCAAATGCATCCGAATTACTCTTTTTCGCATTGTTCACCATCGCTGTTGGAATCACTACATTGGAAAAAGTCTGCGTTGTTATTACGACGTACGACGTACTTTATTACTATTAGTACTTGTCCAAGGACGCCACATTTTAAACAGATAACAAAAATTTCAAGTAATTATAACTGCACCAATATCGAATTTCAACACTCGAATCGCGATCAGTTCCTTTACTGAACACGACGGCGATAACCATCCCCGCATTCCCCGATATCTATTCGTCACCATAACATGACTTCAAATTCAATTTTATGACTCTTCAGCCAATCATAAAACTCGGTTAGTAAAAATTATCCAATACGAACCGCCGAGTCTACAGTCCACGTGGACTAGTTCGCTGCCAGTTCATTTCTGTGTATTGGTTTTTTGACCTTTGAGAGTGCCGCCAACTTCAAAAGTGCACAATATCGTTTACATCGACTATACTCTACAGTTCTACAGTTTCGTTGCGAGCTCTTTTTACAAACTGTTTCGGATACGAATTTCCCTTCAGTTTTAATCATCGTCAACATATTTCCACTATATCTTTGGACAATTCTGATGTCTCGCGATGAATGTTTCTTCAGAATGCTTTATAAAAATGGTAGCCAGAATTCGTGACGAAAATGGACCTATTGTCATTCCAAAGTTGTAGAAATCCTTCACAAACTGAGAAAAAGTGTTATCTATACTCAATATCAAAAGCTCTAAGGAAGCTTCCAAGTTCAACTCTGTTCTATTTGTCAGATTATCATTTTCCAATTTCATTTTTACAATTCTTATGGTTCTATCAACCGGAAAATTGGTAAACAAATTCATAAGATTCATAAAAAATATTCATGTGGTACAGATGGGATACCACCTGTTATCAAATAAATTGCAGAATATATATGTGATCCTTTAGTGAATGTTATCAATGCGATCTTGTCATCAGGGGTTTTTCCTGATGACCTAAAAACTGCCAAAGTTGTGTCTGTCTTCAAAAAAGGTTGTAGAGATGAGATAAATAATTATAGGCCAATATCACTTCTTCCTTCACCTTCTAAGATCTTTGAACGTGTAATATATATGAAGCTGCTACTATTTATGGACCAAAATAATATTCTAAATGCTCAACAATTTGGTTTTAGGAAAGGTATGTCTACTGAACTAGCAATTTTCAATTCAATTAAACGTATCACTGAAAGTGTGGATATAGGGGACACGTTTTGGTAGGCTTGTACTTTGATCTCTCAAAAGTCTTATCTATTAGATCGTTCGCAAGTTATTGCTATCATGGATGAACAGGACGAATACCTGTCTAGCAAAGCTAATATCATGTAAGGGGTGCCCCAAGGGTCAATTCTTGGACCCCTACTCTTTTTATTATATGTGAATGATATGTCTCATACATTGAAACTTGGTAGTATATATGAGATTGCTGATGACACAGCAAACTGATTATAGGAAATAATATGTTGGAGCTCTCAGCAATAGCTTCAACTGTCGCTCAAAGCATGAGTATGTGGTGTGAAGGAAACACGCTTTAGTTGAATGTTCTGGAAAACTGGGTCTAATAACATTCAGTAAAAGAAATAACTTTGAATCATCCCCACTTGTGAAACTCAACTGCAAATCGATACCAATATCAGATCATATAAAATTCCTAGTAGGCTGAACTTCATCTGAGGAGTTATACGATATCTACTGGACCAAGTATCAGTCAGCTGTTTGCAAACATATTACTATGCTTATGTTCAGTCAATTATTTCCCATGGGATTATATTTTGGGGCTCTTCATCAAGCTCACAAAGAGTATTCATAACACAAAAGAAAATTGTGAGATGTATACTAGGATTGAGTCGTAATATTTCATGTTGGACATACTTTCTGAACTAGACATCTTGACAGAGCCTTCATTGTATTTCCTGGGCCTTGTCAATTTTGTAACGAAATATTCCCATCTGTTTCCTACAAATGCTGATCAATATTCTACTAATATGAACCTCCACACTAGACATCGAAATGAGCTATCTGTCCCTTACCATAATTCAACTGATCATGAGAAACACACACTACCAAGCAATCAAAGCATACATCTCACTACCTCAAGTACTGAAAGATATCAAAGGCCTGAAGATGTTCAGGAGTTCTGTCATAAGTTACTTGAAGGAGAAACGCTATTATTCTTTTACTTGTTGGATGTAATAACGTTTATTAGTTTTAGATATTCTTTCAACTGTGCTTCTCAGATTTTTAAATTCAGCTGTATATTTAAATTCTTGTCTTTGTATTAGAATACTGTTTTAACATTTTAAGATTTGTAGTGTACCTCAATATTTAAATATTTTCATCCTCTCCGATTTATAGACATTGTAAATACATTTTAACTTGCTTTTTTAAACCTGTACCTGACGTTTGCTGTGTCCTGTGATGATCGTTTTGCAATAAAAGTATTATTATTATTGATTAAAAAAAGCCGTTCCATACCTCAAATGTCTGAAGTTTTGCTGATGACTTGTACTAGTCTAACTTTACCTTCAACCGTCTACCTTGAGATTACATATGAATGTATTTTATGTGCGTCGATATGATGTGTTTTATCCTATTTACACTTTGTAACACATCTTTTCCAGGATATGAATTCAAGACATTGTTTTGAACATTCAAAATTCTTTTCAGCTTGGACGAATATAAAAATTACGAAGGAGCTAGAAGAGAGAACGAGATTGGATGAGATACAATTCAATAGGGCTGGGAAGGGTCCTATAGTGAAAACATATAAGTACGATCCCACCAAAAAAGAAGATCCATCAAGTTCAATCCCGATTAGTGCTAAGAAGCTGTAATAAATATACATTCTGTTATGTAAATTAAACAACTTGATACTTATTTTTTTTTATTATTCTTCAATATTTCGGCATAATATTAAACATGCAAAAAAAATTAGCTTACTAAAATTACAACACTCTATACCTATAGAAACTCATCAGATTATGGGATATATTAAATTTGATAAATATACTTATCAAATACAATAAAACCACCCAAGGTACAGGCACCAAAAAATATCTCGTATTATTCAGAATCTGCAGAGCGTTATACCCTAAAAAAGTTATATAAAAGTAATACAAACAGGAGCAGAGCCAGAAAGTATTACCCAAAAGAATAGACAAAAACCAGTCGTGACTTATGATTCCATTATAAAAAAATAACTGGATGAAGTGGAGTAATATCAGCGGAGGAAAAAAAGCATTAAGGTGGACATCGAATGAAAAACCCCACTCAACGTCCTGTAAATTAGTTTTTGGTTTCAAGAAAGTATTGGTTAAGTACCAAAATAAAGTGGCGACTAAAAGTCCCAATCCAATACAGTCCACGAATACAACAAAAAATAAAAACTTAACAAACTGAAGGAAGGACAGTTTCAGCACAATGGAAAATCCTACAGTGGTGATACTGAGTGCTCCAGCAAAGAGTACCAAAAACGCAGGGTCATCGCGGGCATACTGGGATTTTGAAAGTTTTCTAGCTCTAAACACTTTGATCAATTTTTGCGGTGCAACAAACAAATATAACATTTGCCACAGGGCGAACTGAAAATCCATCTGATCAAACTTGAAAATTTTTCGCATGTATCTCGCACATTTATTATATGCAGAAGAGATATCGCAAGGCGATCCAGAGTACACCCTGTTTGAACTCATAGTTGCAAGTTCAAGCACTTCTTCTCAGCGCGATACACTGATTTATTACTTTTATCAAATGTGAATTCTCCAATGCAGCGGCTACTCTTTCCTTGTCAGCAAGCTGTTTATTCACTTGTTGTTCGGCATTGTGAGTACCGGGAGTCACCTCGACTTTAACTTTGAATCTCGCAGGCAGGCACCTCAACAACTGGACTCTAATGGAAAGACCTATGAGTGTGGCCATGCTACAGTGAGGTATAGTTGGAGTGAAGTAAATGTCCACTGTATTGTTGCCATCGTCTATCCGAATGAGATCTTCTTGAACGACGTGAAGTTGCTCCAATGATAGCGGATGTTCTGGATCGTTGATGTGTCGAATCAGATCTGAAAGAAAAGAACAAAAAATAACTAGCCTAAAATGTTAGGTTGTTTCAAAAGTATATTTCGTTTGTTATGCGTTTCTTAAGCTCCATATCTTAATACATATTTACTTTACTGTGTAGTGGTATATACTGATCAATTTTTAAATGTTTTGCTGAAATGAAGATCCAGTTCACACAGCAACTGGAAAAGGAGTTAAAGGGCAAGGAAACGCAACGATAGACACCTAAGTATAATTTTTTCAGAACTCTTCACAACAAAAATGACGGTGTCACATTTTAGGGCTAATTTACATTAATAACAGTGACCTGACATTACATTAAAATTCCAGTGCAGTTTCTCATGGTGATATCTATAAAACTTACCAAGTAAGCATAACATGCTTATTACTTTATAAAGATCAGCTTTGCTATTTCTTAGACTAAAAAAAGGCAACATAATTACAGTTGTGTTTGATGGGTTTTTATGTACTCTTCTTGTGGTGATTTACAAATTGCATTTGATGCTTGATTATTTACTTTTTAGATAGATAGATACTTTATTGATGTTAATATACTTACAGTATTCACACAAGTCAAACAAAGATACAACATAAAATAAGCTTATTAACATTACATTAAAATTACACATTAAAACAGTCTTAAATAATTTCACGAAACTACATTTAAAGGTGAATATGTTAAAAAAATTACAATATAAAAATATTATCATTATTCGTTTTGTGTATTTATATACTAAGGTCATCCTGTAAAAATTCATCTATACTGTAGTAAGCTTTAGATACTAAAAACTCTTTTATTTTACGTTTGAATTCGTTAATAGTTAATTTTTTTGTTTCCTCGTGAAGTTTATTATAAAATTTCACAGCCCAGTACTTCAGTCCATTTTGGCCTTTTTTAAGGCGACATGTATTAAAGATAATATCTTTTTTATTTCTAGTGTCGTATTCATGTCTATTTTCAAATGATTCATATTGAGGTATATGCGATTTTATATAGAGTAAATTTTCTAATATGTATAATGATGGGAATGTTAAAATGCTCAGTGTTATAAAAGATGTTCTACAATCATCTTTATAATAAACTCCATCTATAATTCTAATTGCCTTTCTTTGTAACCTGAAAATTCTATGCCTTTCCGCAGCGTGCCCCCATGCAATAATGGCATAAGTTATGAGTGAATGACATAAAGCAAAATATGCAGCTCGTAGTGTCACTTTAGATACACATATTGATAAGTTTCTGAATACATATAAATTTTTTGTAATTTCTTTGCTGTATAGTTGATATGTTCATCCCATTTCAATTTTGAATCAAGATACACACCTAGGAATATCGCACTTTCCAATGAGTTTTCGTAATCATCAGTGTTTTTTAATGTAAAGATCATATTTTGTGTTTTACTTTTGTTAATCGAAAGTTTATTTGCATCGAACCATTTTTCTGCTTTTGTCTGTGCTTCACTCGATCTATGGAACATGTTCCAAATGCTTTAAATTTTGAAAATAGCTTTTAGTCAAATATGTCTATGATATATGGTGTCTTACGTGTTCCGACCATTTTGAAAAAATAATTCACTTATTCTTCCATTTTAAAGCAAAATTACCTTTGGATTTAGATCTGAGCCCTGCTGCATCAACGTCCCCACTGTGAACCAAAACGAATTTGATAACGAGAATTGATTTTCCATGTTTCGGTCTTTCTTCACATCAGAATTATTTATGTTTGCCCACTCTGGAGGAGAAAGCTTTGCAACTATAAACATGACAACAGATACCAGAACGTAGGCTGATAACACGTAGAGCCAGATATCTGTAGCCAGGGGGTTCATGAATGAGAATAATTTTGCTTGTTCACTCCTGGAGACCTGAAAAATATTTGTTGTATCATTATGTTTTCAGTTCATTACATATTTTCAATCACATAATATCAACTGGACCAACTTAAATCAGGTCAACATATATATATATATATATATATCAGTTTTCAACTCAGCTATACAGGGTGTAACTGAATAAGTGTAAAACATTTGAGAAGGTGATTCCTCATCGAAAAATAGGATCTTTCATATAGAGAAACTTCATTGGAGCATCTCTTGTTAAGATACAGCCCCTTAAAGGGAGTACATGAAATTTGTATAACAGTTTTTTTCACAAGCACTGTAAAAGTTACAATATTGAAATTAATCTGATGTTTTGGCACAAAATGTTTTGTACTGTCAAAGAGATACTAAGCCAGTAATTTATTTGGTATCAGATATCATATTGGTTAATATGACTATAAAATTATATTGGACATCCTTAACTTGAATACCCTTTCTCATAGCAATGGCTCTGGCAATGGTGGCATCAATTTCCCAAACCTTGTTGAACTATAACTTTAAATGTGAATCCAAGGAAAACAAGAAATTCGGAAATCTTCAAACCCTTTTGTCGCACCAACTATGGCCGGAATGAATCTGTAGGTTGAATTTTGAGACTTGCAAATACATACAATATAGATCAATTCTTCTTTGCAAACATTTGAAAAGACTGTGAAAAGATTGTAATTCATTAACTTATTTTTACGATTTTTTCATTTTATTTTATATATTTCCTCCTTAAACCTAGCTTAGATTACTGTTAGATACATATGTGTGAACCTGTTAATTATTTTATAGAAAATAGGCATTGCCGTTAATTAATAAATGAATATATAAATAAATGATTACCTTGAACAAAATACTTATACCCAGATTCATGAAGGGCTTCGTGAAATCTATAACACTTTCCCTCGCATAGTTAATTGTCATTGACCCCAC
>WOGM01000567.1:0-12112 GCA_015342125.1 Leptinotarsa haldemani | reverse complement strand
TCGGAAAACAGTGTGTGTGTCGCCTCTGTTTGGATGAAACAGCAGAGCACATACTTTGTGCATGCCCCGCTGAGGACCGAATCAGGTTTTTAGAGTTTGGCAGAGTCGTACTCTTACCATCTGACCTGAAAGACCACTCACTTCACAGACTAATTGGTTTCGTTAGGAAGCTGGATTCATTTGATCGAGTGTGAATAGGTGTGAGCCATAATAAACCCTTGCGGGTGGCAGTGAAGGGATGAACAGACTCACTCTCTTTGGTCCTAACCTTACTTTCTTTGGAGCAGATACTAAACAACGTTGCGTCGTCAAACTTTAAACATATGCTTTATATATTGTATACTTTCTAACACAACTTTCAAACAACTTGTGCTTACCTTTCATTATAACTTCACGCAACTGATATAAAGTTTTTATTTTCAGATGATCGATGTCAAAAACAACATCCACTACCCCAGCGGCTACCCCATATCTACTCACCCACCAGTATTCTTGTGTTCGTCTCCAGGACCAGATCCGTACTGTTCCCAGGACCTATACAATCCTGTCTACGAGGAACTCAGTGATGCCGATAGCGAGCTGGCCCCCGCCCCACAGAGCGAGGACGAATTCGCTGAAGATGAGCTCAGCCTGGCAGGTGAAATGGAAAGAAGAAGACTGGAAATGCCCCCTCCCCCATACAGGACGGATCCGTTGTCCCTCAGGCGGGAAATCCCCAGGTTTAGAAGGCCTCACGAACCTCTACCCCCCGTTCCTGCCAACAAGAGACACAGGAGTCTGGATAGACGGAGGCAGGAGTTTCACGAAGGGATGCTGCTTGATGCTCTGCTCCAACTGTATCCGAGGGTGGGGAGCGTGGAACACCCCCCGCCAACCCGCAGGCAGATTCCCAGCATAGCGCAAAGGATACAGTGTATGTCTCAGACGCCTGGCCCGTACGAGAGTGTGCCTGTGCTGAGTCATTTGGCCACCTTCAGGCCCGTACCTAAGCCCTATTCGCAGGATTCCGCCCTGGGCTCCGACTCGGGATACAGCAATCATACCAGTGGTAGGAGTTCCAATAGGGGTAGGAGGGATCCTAGACGGTTATCTCAACTCAGTGCTGACTTGGCGTTGACTTAGAGAGAGCGTAGAAAATTTTGCGAACGACAATGTCTTAATTTGTAGGATAGATCAGTGCAATTGCAGTCCATTATTTGTCGATTGGCCTAGGAGCTCTTTCGTATGTTTCGTTTTGAAGCACTACGTTTAGCAATGAATAGTGTTCACACATAGTCCAGAAAGTGTTCCTCCATTGATTGTTATTTTGTATGATAATTTGTATAATACTTCGCAGTTGTTTGAACAACTTGTTGAAGCAAATTTTGGATTTGTTTTGATGTACTTATTCTTGGAACTGATATGTAACATTCCATGTGGAAGTAGTTCCGGAAAAACAAATATCTCCAAGTTCAACCTCATGTAGAAATTGTAAATACTTGTATATTATGTCCAACCAAAGTTTCTAGATTTCAAATTTTCTATACCTATCTTCTGGAATGTAAATAGTTGTAAATTATGTTCAAAGTCTATTTATTACTGTATATATCATTAATTATTTATTCATCCATCAAACACTGATTGTCCTGTTATGCATTTTCAATTCAAAGGTCATGGCATGTTCTTTAATTGATTTCTTGAGTACAACAGCTATTCGAGACAATTTGTTGAATTAGAAGAAAGCTAAACAAACAAAGAAAGAAAACTGGGTGGCGTCAACTCACTCTGTTCTACTTTTGTGATAGAAATTTGGAAATTCACCGCACTAGAGTGGAGATATTGTGTTTTACATACTCAACTGACAAAAGAAACTCAGTAAGACTTTTATAACACGGTCAAGTGAAAACTGATGGAAACTTAAAAAAATTCGTTGTTGTTCGAAAAATATTTTGCGAAATAGAAAATGAACGACAAACATTTTTTCCGAACATCCAAAATACGTATCTGATTTTATGTCATTTTATAAAATAATGCTGAGTTGCTACTATGTGAAAAATCATTTTATCATCAGTTCTAGAAAAAAAAGTATCCATAAAATATTCTGCAACGACCTGAACAATGTAAACATTGGTTATTAAAATATTTCGATCGCATACGAGGTCAAAACATATTAATTTTGATCTCAAGTACTTTTGTTTTTGACGATATCAAAAATTATCATTGGCATAATATTTAGAATTCAAAATTGGATTGAATCATGTTATTGCATCAGTTCACTATTGTTTTGATGTCTCCAAACTTATTCCTACAATAACAACCATTGTACATGCAAAATCATTAAGATAAACATGAAGTTATTTTTATAAAAAACGACAGACAACTGTTCATTATTGAAATTAGCAAAATGGAAATTATTTTATAATGTAGGAATATTGATAAAAATAACATAATTTGCCATACGGTTGCAACTGCAATTTTCTTCATAGGAAAAATTATTTTATTTCAGTTTTATTTCATTCAATATCATGTTTGTGTTTTTTATAAGTTAGGTAACTATATAAAATTATCGAGTGGACACCAAAATTTTGTCTCTTATAATTTTGTTCAAGTTTCTAAAATAATTATCACACTTGAAGATTTTTAAGCCCAATCATATATACAACTGAAAAAGATTGTGTAATTTTTTCAGAAATTTCTAGAATACTTTTCTTCTCAAGCACTTCGCAATTTTTTAGAAATTCTGCAACCAAATGTCTTTCTCATATTGTTTTATTCAAATGTAGTTTCGTTCTTATTTCTAGAATGATTATCATGCGTAAAAATTTCTGAAACACTTTCAAGACTAATTTTATATACAACTGAAAAAGATTGTATAATTTTTTCAGAAACTTTTTTCAAACATTTCTCATTTTTTTAGAAATTCTGCAACGGTCCTTTTTATAAATTCTGCCACCAAATGTCTCCCTCATATAGTTTTATCCGAAGTTCTTGAATCATTATTATTATTGAAGATTTCTAAAACTCTATCAAAACCAATATAATATACAACTGAAAAATATTGTATAATTTTTTTGGAAATTCTGTCCTCAAACATTTCGCAACTTTTTAGAAATTCTACAACCAAATGTCTTTCTCATATAGTTTTGTTCAAGTTTCTAGAATAATTATATGATTATCACGCGTAAAGATTTCTGGAATACTTTTAAGTACAATCTTACATAGAACTGAGCAAGATTGTATATTTTTTTTTTGGAAATTAACAGGAAGTTTTTATTTTTAAACATTTTCCAATTTTTAAAAATTCTACAACAGATTTTTTCAGAAATTCTTCAATCAAATGTCTCCTATTCATATAATTTTATTCGAAGTTCTTGAATCATTATCATTATTGAGGATTTCTAGAACTCTCTCAAGACCAATCTAATCAAGACTAATCTGAAAAATATTGTATAATTTTTTTCAGAAATACTTTTAGAAAATCTGCAACTCTTCTTTTCAGAAATTCTACAACCAAATGTCTTTTTCATATAGTTTTGTTCGAGATTTTAGAATAATCATATAATTATCACAGGAAGTTTTCATTTTCAATCTTTTCCTAATTTTTAGAAATTCTGCAACGGTTCTTTTTAAAAAATCTGCTATCAAATGTCTCCCTCATATAGTTTTGTTCGAAGTGCATTAAAGATTTCTAGAACTCTCTCAAAACCAATTTACTATACACCTGAGAAAGATTGTATGATTTCTGGAAAATTTTGGAATTGCAAACAAAAATTCAAAATCGTCTCTCAGAATTTGTAAAACACCTGCCATGACCTCATTTTCATCATCATATCCATTTGTTTGTTGCAATTATTCATTTCAACAAATCTTTGTATACACATAAGAGTCACCAAACTGCAATTATACATTTCTGTATTGAATAGAAAATCTTCCTGTTTTCGTTGAATCGTCACTTTGCACGTATTCAATTGAGGAAGGAATGGTGAACCTAATCCAACTCATCATTTAAAAACTGAAATGCCTCACATAACAAACCTGAATAATCTGATATAATCGCCTAAAATTCTGAAACGTTGCACTAGGTTTATGTGATCAGAAATATGTTTGATAGATAGCTAAAACACATAATATGTAATATGTTTTGATTATGTCAATTGTCCTCAAAACTGAGGTGAACTGTGGCAAAAATCAGCTCTGTAGGTATTATATCAGGGTTCAAGGGACTGTTAAATCTAAAAAACTGTTTCATTGAACAATTGCCTCACCAAGAATCACTCATGTATCTACGTAGATATCAATAGTTTTCACACCAGTTGTTCAATTAAAATATCTCCATTGTTATATACAGGGTCCTTTCAGTTGAATGTCGAACATTAGTATATGTTAAAACTTACAAGTAGATTCGATTAACAGGAAAAAGCACACTAGTGAGATTTTTCATCAGTTTCTGTCAAAATATTGAGAGAATTTCATCAGTGTTTGTAATGTGCTAGTCCATTATATTGTAAGTAATTTTTATTCGAAATAATATTTCATTGAATTGTTTATAGGAATTTCAATTATCCGATTCAATATTATTTTGTTATTGTTTTTTTAATAAATACATTACCATTTCAACTCGATTTTTATTTGAACGATTTTCTTCCCATGTACCTACAGTGTCATCCCCAAAGCATGCACCATATGGGAAACTTATTTATTAAGGGTTTTTTGACAAAAAATTATTCCAGATAAAAATTTGTGCATCCACTAAAACTTAACATGTACCAACAAAATACGGTAAATCGCACGTAATATACGAGGAGCCTTCAAATATTTGATTTTGAGACAGATTAGATTTCCTTTCGATCTCATAACATGACTTGTACATATCGCTTAGGTCTACAAAGCCCATATTCTTTTCATAATTATAAAACACAATGAACAACACAAGTGGCAAATCTGTGGTGATCTGAAAGTCATTGCTATACTCCTAGGAGTGCAATTAGGGTTCACCAAGTACTGTTGTTTTTTGTGTCTGTGGGACAGTCGGGATAGAAAATCTCACTATAAAAAAATGAACTGGCCTACACGAGACCTAAACCCTAATGAGAAAAATGTAGTTTACGAGCCTCTTGTAGATCCTAAGGATGTTCTCCTTCCCCCATTACATATTAAGTTGGGACTAATGAAAAACTTTGTGAAGGCCATGGACCAGGAGGGACAAGCTTTTAAGTACTTGAGAGCAAAGTTTCCCAGGTATAGTTCAAAAACTATATACTTACTTAATGTAATTTTTTAAATTCAACTCAACCATTTAGTGTATTCATAATACACTAATTTACACAAAATGTTCTGAGATGTGCCTCAAGGATGGGAAATAATTCCCAGGTGTCTATAATATATATCAGATATATCCATATGTGACACAACATAGTTAATTTACGTATTCAAAAAACACTTTATTTTGAGATTTTCACTAAACAGTTTTACAAAAACGCAACACGCGTTTCGTCATACAATAGCTTCGTTTGTTATGGATCTTCATTAAGTATCAGCCAATAACATCATATAGTTAATTTGATATAACAGATACATATCGACATTTTTCCATGCATAAATAACATGCATAAATAAAATATGAATTCGCGAAAAATAATACAATGGTGTCGCCTTACGTTGCAATCATTTTTATAACATTATTCATGCGATTCATGTTAGGCAAAAATGCTTGAGATATTACACGGCAATTGCACTTTGTTGCATCGTCACGATTTAAAGATTTTCTTATTCTATAACATATTTATAATCAATATTTTTGTTTATGTTTGGGACTTCTGTGCCGGTCATGAAAAAATAAGTATTATTATTCGATATTGAAAATAAAGTTTATCGAGTTCATTTTCTCACAGTAAATAATTTTGATAATTACCAAATTATTTTGTTTCAGTTGACCAGTGAGATTATCGAACATAAATAAGCCCATTTTCACAAAGGTTTAAAACAATTAATGATTAGTGGTATTTTTTATTGTAGGTCATCTACCTATACAGTGATTTATTTATTCCTATGCATATAAATAGTATTTCTACAGTAAAGTTTAAAGATCTACAGTAAAGTGTAAAGTAAGTAAATTTGGTCATTCAGCTTCAAAATGTCTAAAAACCAGTGTTGCCAACTGGATGAACTATAAAGTCACTACACATGGAGCAAAATTCCGCTACACTGCTTTATATTCCATTACGCTTGTATATCTAAAGCAAATCAGCATAGAGAAATTGTATATTGTCTTTGCAAATCACTCCGCACATGAGCCCAATCCAAAATTAAATACCACAGAACTTACAGTTTGTGTACAATTTCAGCAGGTAATTTTTGAAAGCTGTCGTCTCAACCAAATATTTCATAGCTTGAAATAATGATTTTGGAATTGGATTTATTACAGATCATTATCTCAAAAAAAAAACTGAATAAACATCACATCACAATTTTATTATGTTCACGTACGTAGATAATTCCGTTCTCTTCAACTGTGGCAACTTTTTCGCTCGAGCTACAATCAGATGAACTATCTTCTACTTCCACTGTCCCCCATGCCCCCTCCCGGGTTAAGTGCCCTGAAGTAGAAGCTTCCCCCCTCCAGCTATATAGCGAGGAGAACCTACTACCTACTACTCTTGCTTACCTGAATTTTGATACCTGAATGTTTTGGTACCTGAATTCGTCTTCTTCTCGAAGTGACTTCTTCTCCCCGTTAAGGTTGAAATGTTAAATCGAAGGTTTTCACGGACAGATATATGTTGAAATGATTTTTCGGGTTTGTTCCGTGTGGTGTATTGTCATCCCTGGTGGGAATGAATTTCGCAACGTTTCGACAAAGTGTCATTTGTCATCCTCTGGCGATTTTTGTTAAGTGTTCGGAACTCGTCTGACCGTGAAAACCTTCGATCTAACATTTCAACCTAAACGGGTAGAAGAGGCCACATCGAGAAGAAGAAGAATTCAGGTACCAAAACATTCAGGTAATCAAGAACGGTATATATGTAATAGTATCATTATACCCATACAGTAAGACGTCATCTGAGTCTGAATTTTTGAAGGAAATATTTGAAATGTGTACTTTTAGTAATAGCTTGGGATATATCCAAAACATTCGACCACTGTGGGATTTTTAAAATTTTCCCGATTTACCTGAAGTCAGTGGAATAAATAAATGCCGAGTGGTCCAAGTAAAGAAAAATTTTATTTCCGACTTTATTTTGGTGAAACCGTTTACACAGTGTGATTCGTTCAAAATACATATTTTTCAACCGATTTGAATGAATTTTTCATTAACTTGGTAATTGGCAAGCCTACTAGAACACCAAATTTCATGGAACAACCTTCGTTTTTAGGGGCCCCTTTTATAATTTTTCAATGCCAAGATTTGACAAAAAACTGACCAATTTCAGAATTTTTATTTTGTAGACATGTTGAATGTCACTAAACGATATTTTCGAACATAATCTTGTTTCTGATTTACAAGGGAGTCAAGTTTTAGTTGAAATGTCACTGAAAGTCGTCATTAAAATCTTTCTAGTTAAAGTCAAGTCATCAACTGAGAGTCTCTAAACTCTCAGTTGAAATAAAAAATGAATTCTTTAGATGAATTTTTTCAATTTGTATCACATAATTTATAATTACGATGCTGGTAATGAATATGCAAATTCACATTAATTAAAATCTTTATTTATACGCCCATTTTCTGGAAATGACAATTTCATTGTATATTACACAACATCAAAAAATTTATACACATATATAAACATTTTAAATATTATATAAGAACCACATGAATTTGAATAATTAAGTTTAATACGAGATTGACCGACTTATCAGATTCCAAAAATATTTCTTTGAGAAAAGTAACAAATGTTTGTCGGTTATGACCAATTTGTAGGAACAAGTCAATTTTTTATTTTAATTTATGAACTCTTTCATGGTTTTCAAATAAAATATTTCTGTTAGCATAGCATATAAATTATTATGTTAGCGCAAAAGGACTGCAAACCGTTATAATCAGTTTCTGAATAATTGCGACTTCAATAGTTGAATTTTATTTTGAACTCAAAAATTCGACAACAAACTGAAAATTCTGACCTTGATATATTAGTTAACAAGGCCAAATTCCGGCTCTTACAGTTGAAATTTCGATATTTTCTGTTCTGTTGTTACTCAAGAAATAAAGAATAAAAGTGTGTGATCCTTCCTGCGCTTCCGGAAAATAAAAATACTATCTAGTGTATAATGAAATGAAAATACAAAAGTGTTAATAGTAATTTCTCAAAAAATATAAAAGATCTGATCACTTCATACAACACGTCAACTCGTTCATAATTGATTCTTACAATAATACAGTTAATTCACCAAGGAATGATTTCAAAAATATATTAAGTTATTCGTTTTCAGTTATCATTATTCACATAATAAACTAGGTATTCTCAAAATAATTAATTTCCCAATGGCTAAATCTGTATGGCAAGAAAGATTAGCTTACTCTCGGTTGTACCACTTTTTGGCGATACTTCAGTATTAATAATTATCTCATATTCAAAAAACAGACTTTAATGTATTCAAAAAACACACTTTAATGTATTTTTTGAATTCGTTATGGTATATTTTCATCAAGTACCGGTCAGTTCCATCATATTTTATATTTGTCTGTCACAAATAGGACCTCTTTCAGTGTACTCTCTTCAAACCACATAAAAACTATATATTTTTGAAAACACCTTGTTCGAAGAAATATATCATAAAACTACTTATCAACATTTCTATATCACATATTCTTTAATAGTAACAGCACCATTTCACTTTGAATTACTGAGCAAATCCATCTTCCATCCAATATCACTTTAATTTGAAGCACTCTAACTCAAGAGACTCCATTGAACATCACAAAAAATCTGGTCTCGTTTTTTAATGACTATGATGAAATATACTAGGCCGTGAGAGTTACTATTTCGTTGTTTTCTAGAATGAGACCGTTTCCAACAATAACATGGCAGAAAATGGAAAGTGTGGCGTTGTCTAAAAATACATAGAACACCAATAGGTAAACTACATGAAGAGTAGATATTTTCAGGAGAGATTTTTTTTTTGGAAAAACTCTTTTTGGATTTCTACTTCTCCATCATCAAAAAAATAAAGAAAACTTTCAAAGATCAACACATTTTTGTACAGAGTTTTCTTTCTTCCTTTCTCTGGATGTTTGACATGTTTTTGGTTTTGTGATAAAGAAGTCACGGTCAAAAGGTTTTTTCCCCAAAACACTAGCTGACTATTATGAATTTCTTGATTATGCACGTCATTATCAACACTAAAAAGTGATGTATACTGGTCAAAAAGTATCTACACAGCGTGAAAACTTCGTTTGGATGTTTTCAAACACTTGTCAATATACGACAGGGCGTCATGGCACCAACTGACGTCTAATTAATGTGACAGATGACATAAAAAAGTCAAAACGCTTTGTAGAAACGTTTTTTGAACACTATTTGCGCGTTCTAGACATTTTTGTTGCTTTGAGGCTTTACAGAACTGTTTTTGACGCTATGTAAATGATGTTTTACTCATTTTATACATTTCTGACGGTCCAGATCCGGTCTGTTCAGTACTGTTCCAGTACTGGAAACCAGCTTATCTATTTTCCTATTAATTAGTTAAAAATCTCGAAGCAGAAAACTTATTGGCAGGAGATTCAGCTGGAAAATCTCTCTACATTTTTTTAGTAAATTCACAACGTTATAAAAATATGACCTCTGAAAATTGACAGAAATAGTTCAAATTAACTTCAATTGATAACTTTTTGTTTGGTAATATGAATTATGGCAATTGAAAATGTTGAATTATCTGTTCAACGACACATTTTCCATCTTTTCAATTCTCTTCCGAAATTTGACGATATAAATTTTTGCTAACACAAACTATACGACAACATCAAGAAACAACATCTAAGCACATTTATTCATAAGTCTATGCCCCTCCTAAAAAAATGTGAACAAAATTTCCTTCAGCAGACAATGTCATCGAATATTTACATACACAAAAATATTTTCAAATATTTCACTTTCATTTAGGAACATTTATTCTCAATATTTCATTTATTTACATTTTACATAAATAGCAAAAACCACCAAGTGTAATATTTCTTATGAAATATGGAAGGACTGTTTGTGCTCAAGGACAATAATCTATACTTTCATTTTAAATAATATAAAATTTCTCATATTATACCAGGATGTATAAACATAAGGTTACAAGAGTTATGCCAAATTTATTGGATAGCAACTGTTTTTGAAGACAATAGTAGATACATTAATTCAATATAAATGCAGCGAAAATTTTTGGACGAACAATTGAGAAGAGTAAACATGATGTACACAAACTAGGTATAATCACACTACGCAAAAGACTCTTATCTTAAGAATTCTTCTGAATTATAATCAAGCTCAACAAAATATGATAACAGATATTTGAAACAAAGTTTAAAAAATGATACCTTTTTTTGTAAATTTTGTCTCACCTTGGTATCTTGTTCCGTTCAAAAGTTAAGAAGGGGGGACTATTTACGTTTGCACTGTATGATGATTCCTTTGATTACACTAACTGAAGGCGGAAGCAGGAGGATGTTTTTGAAATGAAGGAACTTGAAGTTTCGTGAGAAGGTTATCAATGATCTGAGGTGGGCAAACGCAAAATATGACATCCTTGACAAACACGCGGGGCACATAACTCTCGGTCCCAAGTGTACAAGCCTAAATTGGTGAGTGATTCAACGCTTGTTTGAAAGTGGTTGACAAATGTTTCCTGGTAATTTTACTAGTTTGGACTTCTATTGTCTAATATGATATAATATGATTTGAAATCTCTGAAAGAACAAGTGAAACTAAAAATTAAATCTATCATTTATCCCCTCTTTCCTTTCTTCCCTTCACCGGAGTTGGCTATTTTTCGGTTGATTATGGTTTTCCATATGTTGCGTATCTCTACGCTAGCTTGGGTGCATACATTGTTGGACAACATGTATGCGGCTTCTTTGAATTTCCTCCTAACCCAATGTTTCTTCCTGTGTATGATCTTCGCTTGGGGCCACTCGATGTTATGTTGATTGGTCCAAACATGCTCTTCTATTATTGATTTGCTGGTTTCCCCTCGCTGTGTGTGTTTCTTNCTCGCTGTGTGTGTTTCTTGAGCTAGGCAATGCGGACTTTCAATGCCCTCTTAATGTCACCAATATAGGATTTGCCGCACTCACAGGGTATCTGGTAAATGCCATTCTTATAATCGCAGTCCGCATCGTTTGGCCCGATAACACGTTCCATTGGAGTCTTAATGATTTTTCTTTTGGTAGATTGATGGTAGTTGGATTCGTGATTCAGATTCTGTACCGTGTGAGTGAGTTTTCGGTATACATATGTTTCCCACTTAGTGTTGGTCCTCTTCACCAATACATCTAAGAATGACAATTCGTTGAGGATTCCCTTCTCCATTGTAAAGGTGATGGAAGGTTTAACGATATTGATGTGCTTCAGCTTCACGAAAACCAGGCCACCAATCGTGAAATGCCATTGTTACAATTGTCACTTTCAGCTATTCGTTTTAGTTTTTAAATTTATTTGTTATTTCAGAGATTCCAAATCATATTATATCACACTAGACAATGGAAGTCCGAACTGATGAAATACACCACGAAACATTGTCAACCACCTTCAAACCAAACTAGTGGAATGGAAAGTGATGAGTATTTACCTTTTTAGATGCAGTATGGCCTCACAATAGCAAAAATAGCGAAATTTATTGTCTCCACTGTAGGGAAGTGAAAAATTACATGCGTTTGCATACATACATACAAGTTAATAAAGTTGGTAGTGTAATTTTTTTTAAACGCATCTATTCCTGGAAAAATGTTCACGAATATGAATGTAGAAAAACGAAAAATCTGAAGAAAGTGACGACTTTTTACAGATAACAGAGGGCGCGAAAGGAAGGGGATTGTGTATTATGCATTTTAAACACATACAACCGTCTTAGACAACGTATCAATGATTTAGAACTACCGGTTCTTTTCTGAGTAAACTCCCCTTTTAATAAACTGAAATGGTGCGCAAAAGTT
>WOGM01000566.1:0-12113 GCA_015342125.1 Leptinotarsa haldemani | reverse complement strand
ATATTTATTCAATATTTATTTATAATTCAATATTTTTATAATGAATATAAAATTATTTCCATGCGAACAATTACACTTATTATATTATACTTATAAAATGGGGTTGAACTAGAACTTTTTCAAATAGTTTTCAACTCCATTTTGCATTCGTGTTTTTATTATATGCATGTGTTTACATACTTTTTTGTCATCCTTTCTGAAATATTTTATGTTTATATTGAACCATGTAACTGAATGCAAATAAAAATTATTATTATTATTATTATAATTGTATAATTTTTTGAAAAATCAAAATGATTTTTATTTCCAACGGTTCTTCATTTTTTGAAGTGTTCAAATAACACCGTAAATCGTTCAAATTTTAAAATTCTTATTTAATATTTGAAAAATACGTCATGTTATACTTGTTACATGTTATATAGCGGAAATACGTCCATGCAGTAACGGACGCGCAGAGCTGTAAAATCAGTGGCGTACCGAAGAGAGGTCTGGTTCTCCCTCTGAAATTTCAAGAGACATTAAAAAATAAATTGAGCATGGAGCAGCTGAAAGAAAAAAAATATCATTAATCTTGTGTGCAAACATTAAATTAGCACACCATTGTTGGTTTGTCCTTTTGTTTGAATCATAAATTATCAAACGATACGTTTGACCTCGGCCTCTCAAGTAGTGTAATGGCGTTGTTTGTATAGCTGGCCGAATTTTGACTGGACTGTCACAGTAAGTCTAATTCGCACGCCAGCCGCTAGTAGAAATAAGAGATTAGTATTGTAATTTGGAGCATTATTTTGTTAAATTCATTTATGTAATGTTAAACGTTATAAATATATGTTATATATTGTTCTACACTTTGAATACAACAAACACTTCAACTAAACTTCAACTATTATTTGAATGTCTATCGCGTTACTACCATTTCGAGTACCGCACTGTAACGTCCACCTGACTATCTCGATATGCTCGCAGCTAGCGTTTAAATGTCGTAATCGAATGCCGTAGACATTTCGCCAAAGTTCCGTCGAAATCGGTAGCATTATTAAAATGTAGTATAGTTAAAGAATTTGGGGGGCGCTAACTACAATACTTTATTTATCTTTATTTGGATAAAACACAATTATGTACTTTACTTCATCATAAAAAAATAAAAATATTGAAAAATCATGATTTTAAAAAAGATTTCTTTGAAATATTTTGATTGTGATTGTGAAAAGTATTAAAACTGATTTAAAACCCTCTATTTAGTACTGGGAGGTACCCCCGGTCACCCTCCTCGACCCTCCCCGAAAAAAATTCCTGGCTACGCTACTGGCTACATCAAAATCCTTTTTTTCTACATACCATTCTGAAATCATTGAGCTATCGCTCATATTTTCAGTAGCTTTATCTATGTTAACACAAATTTTAACTTGTGAACTAGACTGAATTGGATAAAAACCGATGATATTTCTGAGCTTTGAAGCTAATATTGGCTACTTTATCGTTTTCAGATACCTCAAATGATTTTACTAACGTTGGACGGTGCCGTTAATTTGAATAACTACGATCATTACAGAAAAGTGTTCAACCATAAGAGGAAGAACCCAAATGGATGTGAAATTAAAGGTACCTTCTTCATTTCTCACGAATATAGCAATTACCACATGATTCAAGAACTTGCTAGCGAAGGCCATGAGATTGGAACAGAAACAATATCGTGAGTATTTGTTTACATTACAAGACGTAATCTTGACCCTTCGTATCGAAATCGTGTGGTTCGAATTTTAAGTGGAAGGCTGTACCTGAATGATAATAAGTTAAAATAGGAATGTAAAAATGCGTTCGCACGATCTTTGCCCGAAGTAACAAGAATACAATCCAGTATCTGCAGTTGTAATCGGTTTGGTTTTAATCTAGCTGAACGTGGCACGCACACACATTTTCAATTCATTTATAGATCAACAAAATGAAAGAGGCGTGTAAGTCTAATGACTGTGTCGACAATTGAAGAAGATACAAGACAAGAAAATGCATCCTTTCGACTAGACTAGAGAATATTTTTGTCTTGTCTTTACAAGAATACCTGGAAGGAAATTCCTCTCTTGACAAGAATAATATTTTTTCGATGAGACACATCTTGTCTTGTTTCGATTTCTCTCAACGGGGGACGTTCTTGATGTTCAGAATTTGAAGTAACTGATGATGGTAGCAGTTAATACTTGTGTTTTTAAAAATATATATCTAATTGGCATTCTGAATGTCAGCTAGATAAATTGTAGATAATTATGAATAACTTCACTTTGGCTTGATGCTGAAACTTCGTTTATTCAAAAATCAATATGTATTTATAGGAGGACTTTGTAGATTTGGTAACACTGTGTCGGGTGTCTGCTTCCATGGACGTCAAAGAATAAATGGACTCAGTAAACCAATATCTACGACACAGATTGTGCTGAAGTCGTTAGATTCGAGGGCTCGCAAGTTACGGGAAAAGAGGAGATCTGCGATAGATTGTGACTTCCCCTCCACCGACAGTGGCGCACACAGTTCAATTAATTGGGTGATGAAAGAAAAATATGTGGATTATGAATACTACGACGAATAACACTATTCATGATAATAATCATAGAATTTCCGCAATAAATTGTATTTAAGAAGCGATTCTTTACATGATAGCTTCATTCGTTAGCACAAGTCTAACTGATTGCTAATATCTGGCCAAATTTCAGTCGGATCCAGATTTAAAACATCGCAAAATATAAACCCTAAAATTTTGGTGTGTATACCTACAAAGAAGCTGAAACACCATTGAAAAACTTTGTTTATTCATTATATTGAAACCTGTTTTTTATGTTTTTACAATGTTCCCAATATTTGAAATGAAAAATTTGTTATTTTTATTTTTTTATCTAGGTTGAATCGTACTCTCAATTCATTCCTCTTTTTAGATAGTATTTTTATCTGTAGAGTAGGGAGGGTGAGTGCAGGCCCACAGCACTTAGGCCACATGTGACCCATTGTACATCCTCCCGAAGAGTTATCCTCCTAGATCATCTTCCATCCTGTCCTTCCCAGGAAGGTAGACAGGTCACTGATGGGAGACATCTCCTCTCTATCGGCAGGTGCAAGCCAAGACTCGCCGAACACACATTAATCTCATTGACGATAACTCCGGACACTCGCACAGGACATTCCTGACAGTGTCATCTTCCTGCATAATGGAGGTGTTTTCTTAGTTGGCAGTCAGAAATCCTACTGTTAAGCGTAGATTTTTCATGGTCATTGGCAGATACTTCTTCGGCGCCAGCGTCCCAGGGTCGCTCAGGGTGATTCTGAAAAGACTGCATCTTTTGATTCCATCCCATTTCTTTAGAGATTGAGCATAGATGTGACAATTGGCTAGTTCCGCAACTGTCGAAGTCATCAGGCCGTAGGTGTCACTGGGTCTTAAAATTCTTAGTCCAGGCGCTTCCTTGACTAAAAAGTCGGCAATGCGATTACCTTTACTTTCTGTCGTGCCCTTTAACTCACACAGCCTTGAGCTGACACGTTGTATGTTTAAGGTTAATAGGGCTTGTCTAATATCAGTGCAGATTGTTATGTTTTTGCCAGAAATTCCTTTCCTGACTATTTCTTTTGTGGCGATCGAGATACCAGCCAGTTCTGTTTGAACCACGCTGGTATTTTTTCCATTCCCTACTTAATCCTTAGGCTTAGTGATCTGGCGTACACTCCACATCCTGAGCCTTCTTTGGTTTTTAAGCCGTCTGTATATATGCGTATTGCATTTGTAGCATATGACTCTGTGTTCTGTTTTATTTGTATGTTGTAGGGTTTATTAAACACAAACCTGGGTTCAATTGCATCACTGGTTGTCTGCAGCAGAGGTTGTGCAGTAAGCGCTTCTCGCCATAGGCTCAGCCTCAATTGACCCATTTCTACTTCGAGGTTTACACCAGCCGTGCGCAATGGTAACATGGCCATTAACGCAACATCCTTAACGTACAGGTCCAGAGCGGTCAGACCAGTAATTATTTCCATTGGCGCGGTTGGTGTTGTTCTCATGGCTCCTGTAATGTTTAACAAGTCAATTGCTGTATTTGATATAATTTTTCGATGGCCGTTGTTTGTAGAACTTTCGGTACCCATGCGATGACTCCGTACGTTAACATAGGTCTTATTATTGCAGAGTAGATCCAAGTGACCACACGGGGTAAAAGACCCCATGCGTGTCCCACTGTCCTCCGACATTGCCAATAAGCAAGCCACTCATGCTCTTTTTGCTCTACTCTGTAGGTGAGAATTTCATGTTAGCTTCCTGTTGGGGATAGTACCAACGTATTTCACCTCTTTAGAGAATTTTAGTTTGCTTTCGACTATTTCGAGAGGTTTAAAGCCCGAGAAACTTCTTTTCCTGGTAAAATGACCATCTTAAATCTTATTGGAATTGAACGACAGTGAGTGTTCCGTACACCATGTTACACCATTGAACCCATCCTGCGCTCTATCGCACAGTATGTTCACAAATTTGCCGATCTGCAAGATAACTATGTCATCTGCATATGCAATTGTGTAGATTCCATTATTGTTGAGGTGATTGATCAGGGTATCCAGAACTATGTTCCAAAGAAGGGGTGACAAGACCGCTCCCTGTGGATATCCCCTCATGACCAGTCTATGGATAATAGTGGATTATAATATCGTTTAGCATGCAATGAAAGTCACGAGGACATCTTGGAAACTATAACATTTATTTATTTATTGGTATAAACGGGAATAACCCGTTTCATACAAAAACAATATAAAAGAGTTATTCTAATAACATCTATCTGTTTCCTGTTAAAATATGTTTTTCCGTTAACCAGCTGTCGCACCCTACGAACGACAACCCTCAGAAGTTGAAACTTGTGCGAGTTAAGGATTGATTTCGTCTTTTAACGTGCGATCCTCAGCACGTGCGATGTAAAAATAAATTATTAAAAAATTAAAACTCACACCTAGATCGAAATGTTGAGGAAATGAACGTTAAAACACAATTAATTGCGGATCTTTCGAATGCTTCAATTGAGTTTAAAAAATGATTTAGTCCGGACTCATTAGCCTTCCTTAGAATTCGTGACATTAAACTAACTTCCTTCCTTCCTAACTTCTTGAATATGTCTGTTCAATAAAGATTCACTCTGTCCAACCAACAAACAAAGTAACCCAAACAATGATACATGCCTGATTGCCATGTGATCGCCATGTGAATTTTCATTTATTGGACAAAATAAACAAGTCTTCTTACGCTGGCCAATCAGATTTAACTGCAATCGGCTGGCGGAATATATTCGGGTATACCGCTACAAGATCCGAGTGGTGAGTTACGTCTTAAAGCGTGTGGCGATATTTTAAAGTTTAAAATTTTCAAAGTATCAATTACTAACGCATTATATTAAAATAGAACAATTTCGGTTGTTCCTTAGTGCGACTCTGTACAATCAGCCTTGTCTGGGAGATCACGTGCACTATGCATGATAATGTTTTGGATCACTTTATTGCTTGGAATGGACAGAGTGTAGTATTATCGTCCATAATTTCTCTTTGTCTCACTCTGAAATTAATAATGTTCAAAGGTTCTGGATTGTACCATTAACGGTTTTTCGTCTATTTGTAGACATACACCTCGCTCGGTATGTTGGAGAACAGCTTTGGAAACATATATGAATTGAAAATAAATAATAAAAAAGCGCAGCTTTGTTTTTGGACTATGATTTAAATCTATGACAACTATCGATTTGTTTGTTTTTTCTTCAAGGCTCCAAACTGGTTTAGAAAATAAAGGATACGAAGAATGGGTTGGTGAGATGGTTGGAATGAGAGACATTCTGAAGCATTTGTCAAACATTTCCAAAAGCGAAGTTGTAGGAATGAGGGCACCATTTTTGAAGCCAGGGCGTAATACTCAATATAAGGTGAGAATCCAATCTTACTTTTGAAAGAAGTTGACAATAAACTCGTGCCCTATAAAATACAAGTTTTCAGAATTCTGATTCAGATGAATATTTTTTTCAATAGAGATCTAATAGACTTACAACAACAACAACAAAAACTTCATTTGAAAAATATTGTTACCTAAACTTTTAGCTTGCACAAGTCTCATTTAATCAGATAGATGATTTTATTATTTGATAATACTACAAAATATTCCAAATTTGCGAATCAAATATATCTCTGACAAAACAACTTAGTATAATCATTGAAGGTAAAATATAACGTTACTGTATAATTTGCCAAACAGCACCGATTTGCCCAAATATTGGATTCTGGTTATACTATCCTTTACTTCAAAGTTGACCTTGTACCGGGAGTTGTCTTAACCCAAGGGGTGAATGCCGCCGGATCTCGGGGAGGTGAAAAAATTTCCATTGGAAATAAATGTGGAAATTGGTAGATTGACATTTATATGTCATTTTTTCAAGCAAAAAAAACACATATTTAGACAGTTTTTCGCAAATAACATAAAAGTAAGTATTTTATAGCTTAAACAAGAATTACCGTTTATGTGTGATGTCTCTAGACTCAATACATACGAAGTATTGAGTTGGTCTTTATTGGTCAAATGCCAAAACTGTAAGTTTCAACGCGAAGCAACCAAAATAGCACGAATTTTTCTGGGGAAACTCAAGGAACTTATTGATGAAAAAAAAATTAATTTCTTTGTATGAAAGTCTCTAGCACCAAAACTAAGTAAGTTATGGCGAAAATAATGGTGGGTTCCTATTTTTTTCGACAGCAAAAATGTGGGAACAATAACCCCCCAATGACCAGAATTACAATTATCACTTCACAATTCACTTTATTCATGTACTTGTACACTCTAGAAGTTATACCGCATTAAAGTTCTTAGCTTTGCAAAAAACTATTTTTTTTTTCAAAATCATTCAAAAACCATTCATTGCAGCATTGATAAATACACATTACCTATAGCTATTTTTTTTTGCAAAACTTATCACTTTGAACCAGTCAAACTTCTAGGAGCATTTTACAAGTACATGAATATAAAATGAATTATACACTAGTAACAACAATTCTCAATTTGGGTGCTGATTTGGAGATGATTTTCACAAAAACAGAGACGAACATTATTTTTGTCATAACTCGCATAGTTTTGAAGCTTGAGACTTCTATGAAAGATTGAAAATGAAGGTATTTTTATGCATTCCAGAAAAGGTATTGAGGGTCTCGCTCAAAAATGCATTGTTTTTATGTTATTTTACCTTGAAACTTTCAATTTTGTTATTTGACGAATAAGAACTATCCTTCAACAATATATTTCTTCGTTTCTATTGAGTTTACAGACACCATAAACCACCATTCTCTAAGTTTCTTTTATGAGCCATATTTTTACTGAGAATTATTTTCATTAAATACGTAGAAAACCACAAGAAAACGATTTTTTTTTAATCGACAGTTTTATTCTCGAAGTTGAAAAATATTGACTTTCAGGAAAAAACGTCATTTGACAAAAGTTGCTAAGAATTAATCAATCTATCCTAACCCGTACTTATTTTCAATGAAACTTTTTCTACCCCCAAGGAGGGAAGGCATCCACCCCCAGAGTAAAGGCAACTTTCGGTATAGCGAAGACGTTAAAGCAAAGGCTAAATAAAGCCTATACCTGAATTTTTATGGATATCGGTGCAGACTGGAATAAACTATCAAGATAAAATGTCATTGACTGAATTGAATCCCCAAGTTGGTCAAAAATTGTTTCTCTAAATATTTACGAATATAAAATATTTTGGAAATTTTAATTTTTAAGGTTCTAGAAGAATTTGGATATATTTACGACAGCTCAATAGGAGTGCCCGCTTTACCCATTCCAGTTTGGCCGTACACTCTGGATTATAAAATTCCACACGAGTGTAAATCTGGAACATGTCCCACCAAGTCATTTCCTGGTAAATTATTTTAATTTCGTTTAATATACATTCAAGTTCATCACTTTCATCCAGTTAAGCTCAAGCACACTTATACTATTTTCAATTTGAAGTGTTGTATGTTAACGTCATTTTATTTTTGAACCGTGTTAAACTCGTTATTTTATAGGCGTTTGGGAAGTTCCTCTGAACACCCATTATGTGGAAGGGTTTGAGGGAGGTCACTGCCCCTACTTGGACCAATGTGTTTTGCATAACCACGATGGTGACGATGTCTTTGAATGGCTACAGGAAGATTTTTTGAGATACTATGATCAGAACAGAGCACCATACATGATGCCTTTTCATACCAACTGGTTCTCCATCAAGGAATTAGAACAAGGCCTACATAAATTTCTGAATTGGGTCCAAACTTTGTAAGTTTTAAATATTGTTACCATTGAAACTTATAACCCTTCAGTAAAATGCTATTTTTCACAGTTTTTTTAACTCGATCTGTTAGTATGTCAGACCCACATTTTCAACTGTCTGTTACAGAGATGACGTTTGGTTTGTCACTATCACCCAAGCTTTGACATGGATCACAGACCCGAAAACAGTGAGTGAACTCAACAAATACGAACCTTGGGACTGCAAAAAGGAAAACCTACCACCCAAACCTTGCAAGTTGCCCAACAAATGTGCTTTGAGCTTCAAGCGACCGGAGTTGAATTTTACCGACACGCGTTATCTGGAAACTTGCAACGAATGCCCTAACCAATATCCTTGGTTAGACGACGCCAGCGGTTCGGGAATTCCAGGGAAAGACAATTACGTTCCTGATAATGTTAGAAAGTGAAAAATATTTTGAATATTTTGGTTCAATATATCGGTCTTATTTCGTTATTTATACCAGAGCATCAAATTATTTTCAATAATTTGTTAACACTTGACTAATTGATGAATCTCTCCAGGATCAGTTTATCAATTCCAGTCAATATAAAATAACTGGTAAGAATGAAGGGCCAAAAATGTGTTTATAATAGAATACACACTCTTCTGTAAAATAAAAAATCTTTCAGATACTTTTTCTGCTCACCTTTTCTATGTTTAATGATGTCAGCGCTATTAGGTGAAATAAAATAAATATTTGTTGTCGTTTTTATTGGATTGTTAATTTCTGGCCTAACAACAAACACGACTCAAATATATAACCTTCCAAAAAACCTCAAAGAAATTGCCTCCGTCACCATTCAAAAACAACCATTACACCATTGATAAACAAGTTCAGGCCATAATGAGCTGCAGACGACCCTTCTTTTCAACCTACTCCAAAATAAACGAAGTGAAATATTAAAGTTTACCAATGAGTTTTGCTCAATGATCTTCAATCACCCTCTTTGTACCATAGCCAGCGGCAACAAGATCTTACTGAATAGACAGTGAAAATGCATAGCTGAACACCCAACAGAAATTAATTGTGACTGTTTGATCCAAGGTTTCTCTTGCGAACGGTATTGCACAAAATCCCTGCATCCACATCTTATGCATCATCGACATCCCAACCAAGAACCCTCCTAACTTCTTTGGCTAGAAGCTCATCCACCTCCTGGAGACGATCACTTCGGCGACATATAGCCATACTAATCAAACATGGCCTTGCCGGGCCAATCACCATTGTATATATCCAAGAACCTACACTCCTTAAAGCCTTCCTACTGAAAGATTTCAACGCAAAAGATACCAAATTGGGCGAGACAAACTGCAACCCCAACCTTTTTGAGTTACTAGGAGGCTTCGGTCATCGAGCGCATTCTATTCGGAGAACTTAGCGGATGTTGCTTATGAAAAGGTCTCTTCTTCTGAAAGCCGAGCTTAATACTCATATACCCCATAATCCTAGAGCATTTACTGTAGTATAGAAACCCTGATTTTACTTATATGAAATTTTTTCAAAAATTCCTCACTCCATCAAACAAATTGACCAACGAAGTGACAAAATTCATCTAATGGAGCAAACAATGCGCTACTCCAATAACAATCAGAAGACTAGATCAAACACAACTTCCACGCCATTGAGCTTCAAGAATCCTCATTAAAGGAAACATTTACAGAACATTCGTACACACTAGAGATCCGCTATTGAAAAGTTTGTAAAATTGAAAAAACGCACACATATCATTGACAAATCCATCCAGAAAAGGTTGAGAAAGGAGACAAACTATAGGGACTATAGACTAACAAGACAGAAATAAAACACCGACCCTCACCTAGTGATCAACGATAATATGATTTCCGAATCATCGGAAAAAGCTAATCTCTTAGTGAAATCATCAAAACTAACTCTCGACGCACTTTTTGTCAACGCCCATCTACGCAATATGTAACAGCCAGTAGTCAATTACCTTGACAGACATCTCGGCTCAATTTTCTCATTAAGCGAGGAAGATATCCTCAAGTTTATCCATTTCGGTGTAAAAATTCCGCTCCTGGATCAAATTCTGTCAACCACTGAATCCTAAACAATCTTCACAACACGGTTCTTTCTTCCTCGGTCAAATCTTGAACACCTACCTCAATCGAGCATTTTTCCCACTACCTGAAACAGGCAAACACCATTATGATCCCTAAATCACATTGATACCACACGAATCCCAAACTCTACGTGCAAAAGAGGCAAAATAAATAATTGATAATAAGTATTTGATGGAACTGTTGTCAACATTGAAAAATGGAAGAATTGACAAAATGGTTAAGGCTTTCACGGCCAGGGTTTTTATTGTCACTATTTTACGGGTTTGAAGGCCGTGGATATTTGGAATTTCTTCCTGACGTTTCGCTGGCGCAAGTGGCTAGTTTCTTCAGACGTTTATTCGTCCCGAGTTAATATCTCCAATGACTGGATCACAGTCTGTGACTGTGCGTAACGCGTATTTATGCTGACTCCTCAGGCAGTTTGGTGTGCTAATACCTGTACCTGGCTTAGGCAAATTTCATAAAGCGCGTTTCTGTTGATTCAGGTAGTCTGGTGTGATAATACGGGTATTTGGATTAGGTAAATTGTCAATAACATCCGTTGACCTTTTCTACCTGCCTTCATGCGTTTTGCTACTCGTGAACTTCTCAGACTGGGATTCGATATTTGATTGAAGTTCACAGCTTCTTCTTTTCTTCTGAAATTATTCCTGTGTTTGTGGATTTCTATTGACTCCCGTACCAGTCGGCTATGGTATCCCTGGTCGGGGGCAATGAGTTCCGTGTTTTCAAACAGAATCCTGTGGTTTTCTTCACTGAGTGCGTGTTCTGCTAAAGATAAAATGGACCCCCTATGAGCAACAGAGGTTTATCGCATATCATGCACTTGTAGAAAGGTATACATCGGAACCACAGAAAGATCCATGGGAACAAGGTTGAAGGAACATGAAAGAAACTGCAGACTAGGCCAAACGGACAAGTTGGCTGAAAGAATTACTCTCAAAAGCCTAAATGTCATTTCAGTTGAAATTGAAATTGTTTGAAATATTTCGTGAGGCATGTGATGGAATTGCTTAATTATTGATGAAAATTCGTGATAACTATTCAAGAAACCTTTATTTTCAAAATCACAGAAGTTTTGTATTCTTTAGGTGTGTTTATTGTTACTGAGGAGAAGTTTTTCGACAAATTCAAGTGATATAAGCAACAGCATCAATAACTGAGGGAAAAGAATAATATGTTCTAATCCTTTCTCCTGAAAGTTTTTGTTGATTCCGATAACATTGTCAACAATGTGCAGAATGATGAAGTGCCTACACCCATGAATTACAAAACATGTAAATGAAAATGTTTGAAAAAAATCAGAAAATTTTTAGTGCGGAGGAATGTATTTTCCAAAATAATTCGAATCTATGGGTAATTTCAATTTTCAATCAGTACCAAATAATAAAATAAATGTAGTTTCTGATAGTAGTAACCCTTTATCTAAAATTGAAGTGAGGTGCAATTACATTGAAATGGATTTTTAGCTAATATCTGTGATATACATTTTCATTTGCACACAATCATTTGTGTGAGTGAATATATATGAAGGGCCACGGGGAAGAACGATTAAAGTCTATTTTAATGCCAAACATAGGTTACAGTGGAAACGTGTAAATTATGGGAGACAGTATTTCCCTGTAACATCGTTTTGGCAAGAAAGGTCATAGTCACTGAATTATAACAGGGAAAAGATTGGAGCTAACGGGCAAAAACGAT
>WOGM01000565.1:0-12127 GCA_015342125.1 Leptinotarsa haldemani | reverse complement strand
AAGAGCCATATTTTTTTTTAGTTTTGCTTATATGCGCACTCAGTATTTTTGACCATTTAATAAATTTTGTTGTAAGTTACATTCGTTTAATAATCACTCGTCAACTTTTTTTTCCCTAAAGCGATCTAAAAAAAAATTATTGCCATTTTTAAAAATATCCCTAGACTTTTCCGATGTGTGTATTATATGTAAGTACTTGTCTTGACTTGATATAAATGTTAGTTACTTGAAAATGGTCTAATGAACCGAAATCGGTCGTAACAAATAATAAACTTAGTAGAAATTAGTCAAAAGCTATTTTCTTCATTCTATATTCAAAATAAAACGTTTTTTGCTTTCACATTTATTTTTCAATACTTTTTATCTTTTCAGAAAAGTAATTTATTTCGAGCTTTTCAAAATAGTGTGGAGTTTCGGTCATGATCTCTCTGACGTTTTCAGATGCTTTTTTGAGGTTTTGGAACAGGTAGAAATCGCAGGGGCTAGATCTGAAAATAAGATTGATGAACGATCAATTTGTAGCTAGTTGATGTAATTTTGTTGCGTGCGTTGTCATTGTCCGAAGAGAACTATTTTGCAAGCCAAACAAGGATGTTTTTCAACAGTATCTTTCATATAGGAGGCATGTGAACGTTTATTATCAATCATTCATACTCTTTTGACCATGGACATATTTATTTATCCAAAATTTCATTGTTTCTGACGAATCGACTTAACCCGTCGGTGCAAACTCTCCATAAACAGCACCCACTTCGGTTCTGATGACTGCATTGTTTTTCATTTTCAAGTAAAGGTAGTTAGTCCATGAACGATGTTCGGCCTTTTCTTTTAAAGAACACAAAAGGTGCTAGCTTTCGACAACTGTTAAAACCGAAGTAATTGGTGTTTTTGCGTTTTAAATTTTGACAAACGTCATGTATTGAATAACAGATTTTACACCCGGGAGCAATTCGTTCTCATGTTGCTGCATCCATTGCAGGCTAATAATAGCGGCATCATCATTGGACAATAATAATAATAATAACCATTGTAATCACCCTTCGATGTGTCAAGAAAATAAATTTGCGTTTCTGAAAAGTAAATTTATGTGGGTGAGATTCAACTATTATTATGTGTTTGTGTAGACTTCACATTAGTTCCCCGTTAACACTGCTGCTATATAAGAATATTTTGAATAAACAACATCTATAATTAATAATGAACGTGGGCATCACCTTCCTAGGTTATTGAATTATTTCTACATGTAGGTAGGTGGTTATAGGTCGTTGACTTCCAATGTCAAGGTTCGCTACTAGCAAGGTAAACAGCAACCGGTGTATTGAGATGCACTACCCTAACTAAGCGCTGAGACAGATTTACCTACTATACTTCTCTGCTATCTACTGAACCTGATAACATTTTATGAATTTCCTGGGTTTGTTAATATGAAGTGTAGGTATACTCCTATAAAAATGGATACCTACCTAGGGAAAGAATCGATAAAGCGACTTCACTTTGCAATCGGAGACTCTGAAAAAAATGTCTGCGTCAAATGCAGTACAAGGTATAACATCATTCATGATCACGTCAAACAAAGGGAACTGATTAAAGGCGAGTTCATATTAGAATGATTACGATATTTTTGCGGTTCCGCATATTTGCCCCAATTGTCAAAAGACCCTGGGCAATATCTAGGGATTTTATGGTTGAATTTTAAATTTTATTACATGTACCTGAATGATGACATACGACTCATACGAACTACGACTTTTAAATATCGTATCATATCATAATCATATAAAAAAAATAGGACTAACAATTTTCTCAAGTTTTATTTATTAGGAGCGCGTCTTCAAACCACTTATCTTAACTGCAGGGGCAAGGGGTTCTTTTGCAAAAAGGGCCAATCAAATTCAATTATTCATTGAATAATGAGAGAGTCAGCCTGAAATAGTTGAAATATTTCTCTGGATCACTAATTCTCATTTCAGTCACAAGGTTGTGATATTCTCCATATTTTCTTCTTTTTTGAAAATATTTCTCACATTATAAAGACGAGGTTTTCTCAATGAAGCTTTATATATACGGTAAAGTTGATATAATTTGAAGAACCTGACCCAATTGTCCATTTCGGATTCAATTTAGATGTATGGGCTTAAAAAACGACTGTCAAATAAAATAGCAATATAACCTCATTGTATGTTGACGTATAAAATTTTGGGGTAATCGCAAAAAAGTTCAATTTTTTCAACTTTTTTACGATAAATACTATGCGATGCTCGTTCCAACATGACCTAGCCTTTAGGCTTTTCAGAGTCCGACGTAGTTCCTCTAAAGAAGAATCAGATCAAAGATTAAAACTGAGTTAATGGTCCACTAACCTAGCCCAATAAAAAATAAGAAGAAGAATATATTTTTATGTCAACCGCTGATGGAAAATGGAAGTATCTGTTATCTTTGTTATGATTTCACAGAATCCTTAATTCTTACATTTGCTGTACTGGCCATACTATTTGGTATAACCACAAAATTAGGAACGTCAAATTTTAGTTTTTGAACGTAATGTTGATAAATAATTCTATTTTTATTTATTGTCACGGATGCTCACGAAATCTAATAATACACCAGAATCTAATTTGAAATGAACAGAGCTCTCCAAGCTTGGAAAGAGATCAGTTTTCCATTACTGTTTGAAGATATAAGTGACTTATTTGGAGAATTTTTTTTAAGTCTACTGGAATATCTGAAAGACACGGTGGAGCATTTAATTTTAGCCTGTATAGCGTACACATTAATATGTATATTTCTTTACTTGTGTATAATAAAATGGAAATGTCTATCCTTCATCAGAGAATCAAGAAACTCCAGAAGAGTTCTATTTGTAACTGCCCATCCTGACGATGAATGTATGTTTTTTGGTCCAACTATTCTCCACTTCACTAGAAAAAAGGACTGTATAGTGTACCTTATCTGCTTATCTACAGGTCAGTGAGTAGTTGAATATTTTTTTATGTAGAATATTATCCAAGTAAAACTCCGATTGTTTTCAAGGTCTGTATTGTTTAATCTGCCCGTCTCATTATTGACTCTCTCTCCACCAGTACATCTCTGAAAATCAATATGATGAGTTTTTTTTTAGGTAAAAATTATGGTATGAGCTCAATTAGAAAAAAAGAACTGTATCGTTCTTGCGAAATACTTGGAATAGATTCAAGCAATATATTTATCCATGATCATACTTTGCTTCCTGATGCAATGGATGTACGATGGCCCACTGAACTGATATCTGAAATTGTATCGCGTTATGTGGACTCTCTAAACATAACAACTATTATAACTTTTGACAGATATGGAGTGTCTTACCATAATAATCATACCAGCATATATTATGCTGTTGCAAATTTAATATTAGACAGGAATTTACCAAAATGTAAGTAAAAATATTGTTACACTTTTTTGTATATAGGACATAACACAGGTGGTGATAACAGATGTGTGATAATTGTTACAAAAACTGATGGTTATCAGATAACTAATGACATAAAAAGCCCCTAAATAAAATTTCAATAATTTGATTATTACTTTTCCTTTTTTTTTGAAGGAGATATATAAGCACTGCAGTAAAATCCCTGAAAAGTTTTGAGAATTGTGTCTGAGCAAATATAGTGAGATGAATTGGATTTACAGATCATAATTTAGAAAAATATCTAGTGAAATTCATTACAGGAGTAAACTAAAAATGTTCTCAAAAGTAGTCGACTGGTGCATTTTTTTCCAGAAGAACTACAAAGAATGTTGTTTCTATATCTATTTGAAACAGAAACAAGCTGATTTGTATATCATTTACTTAAATTGAATTGTTTTGTTTACACCCAAGAAAATGTATTTCACATTGTCCACGATAATTTTCATTTTTTTAATGCTGTTAGGGTATTTTAATATATAATATTCATCTCTTGAACATTCCAAGTAAGCCCACAGGTGGGGGTAGTGACTCTGAATAATTGTATAAGTAATTTAAGTGAAATAGTCTTGAAACCCTGGTGATACATTCCATTTATTAATTAATACACTGTCCTGTTACTTGAAAATTAATAACTTTCTCCATGATAACAAAACATTTTTCACACTAATAACTATACCAATGATATGTTCCTCTATACAGTAGCTTCACTATTTTGACTGAAGAAGCTACTATGTAGCTAGACACGTCTTTAGCAATTTAGTGAAAATTGTTTTATCATTAAAGGAAACTGATACCTGGGTCTTATTATCATCAAATTCTACTTGAGAAATTGATTAATGTAGCCATTACTATGTGTTAGGAGATCATCATGAGAGACCATGGTCGAAGAGAGTTGAACCAATAAGTTCTTTACTTGTAGAGATTAACCTATTATTGTAAATAGTTGGATAATTGTGGGTATCTCCATTAGGTGTGTACAAATGCATGTTCTTTTTTATTTAGAATAATTGTGAATTACAGCAAAAGCAAGTGTGAGTAGTTATTTTAAATTTGATGAACCATGGCTAACAGATTTCAGTCTATGTTATTCTGGCCAGAGTTCTAATAGTTCATTTTTGATTCATAAATACCTACTGAGTATAAAAGGAATGACCCAGTTGATTGAAGCGTAAGTCATAATAGCGACTTCAACCGTCTAATTACAAATACTGCTTTTGATATCATTTTCGATTTTTGTTCTAAAAAATACCATTCTAAAAATATACCATATATGGCGACTTGTAAGGAACACTTCCCAAGTCATAATATCGAAGATTAATTAGTAAATTCTCTAGAGTTGTGAAATTCATATTGAGTTCACTTTGATTAAGTTCCATTCAGGTTTTTTACAATAATAATTGAAAACATTTCATATAAATTTTATTGCACAGAAAAGACTAGAGATGTGAAAAAAAGTATGGTGTAATACAGGATTATTTTCCTTCCTTGCATTTAATTTTATATCTTTGGGATTCTATTATATATGAATGACATCTCTATGATTGACATATCTGGTAGTTTCACACTATTCGCGGATGATACTATAATATTGTAGAAAAGAAAAGACTAGAGATGTGAAAAAAAGTATGGTGTAATACAGGATTATTTTCCTTTCTTGCATTTAATTTTATATCTTTGGGATTCTGTTATACATGAATGACATCTCTATGATTGACATATCTGGTAGTTTCACACTATTCGCGGATGATATTACAATATTGTGTAATGAAAAAATCATAGTGGAGCTAAATAAAATAATATCATCTGACTTGAAGAAGGTGAAGAGCTGGTGTGATGCAAATTTACTCTCATTGCATCCAAAATGAATATATCATTCAAATGTCCGATTCATGAAATTCCAATAGACGCTGCCTTATTACAAAAGAAAATTTCTCGGTGTATTCATTGATAATAGGCTGAAATTTTATGAACACCTCAAACAACTCAAGAGTAAGATCTCTTCCGGATGTTATGCAGTTAGAGTGGTTTCAAATGAGTTGGGTTTCTATACTGCAAAGATCGTTTACCATGCACTTATTGAATGTCGACTATGTTATGGAATACCTTTTTGGGAAGCATGCAACCCATCGCTTCTCTCTTTTTTATTGATATTACAGAATAGGGCACTAAGATGTCTCTGTAAAGTAAAACCTCGAGAATCGTGCAGGAACTTGTTCACTGCTAATAAAATTTTAACAATCATTGCACTTTTTATCCTAGAGATGGTTTGCCTTATTTATAAACATAAATCGAAGTTCAACTTTGCTTCTACTCCTTATGCTACTTGTAGTAGCAATTATACTTTTAGACTTCCCATCTCAACTTCGAATTTATTCAAAGATTCCATATATATAATCAATCATCTAACATTAGAAATGAGATCTGCGAGTCTAAGTAACATTCGTTTCAAAAAAGGCGGTGAAGAACCTACTTGTTGATAGACCCTATTATAGTTTGGCAGAGTATTTTAGTGAATCCTTTCAACAATAGATTAACAATGTATTCTTTGTACATCACTTTATGCATGGTGGTGTTTTATCTAAACATTTTTAGAACTTTTTTTATATATACATTTATACATTTTTGAAACCTTTTTTTATATCTACGTTTATACTTTTTTTGAACTTTTTCTATATTTACATTGTATTTCTTGGACTCTGTCAATAAGTTGCATGTCTTCGGACCATAAAGTATATTTTGATTTGATTTTATTCACCTTTAAACAACCCCAGTGGTAAAACCGTGACATTGATTTAGATTATGTTCTTCTTTTTCATGAATTACAGAAAAAACAAAAAAAAATAAATTTTTTCAACTAAATAATTCTGGAAATAACTATATAACTATTAAACTATGATTACTGCTAAGCTGCAGTCTTGTACTTTTAAGATTGTCGAAGAAGGGAGGGTTGTTACTCTTTTATGGAATCAGCATTAGGTTACAACCACTGTTAGTGTATTATAACTGTCAAAAAGAAATAAGTCAGAAGGGAAGTACCAAAATATTTCACCCGTATGTCACAATATAAAGAAGGTAGCGATCCTGTGAATTATATCTCTTTCGATTTCATTACGAATGTTTGGAATACAAATGGAATAGAGAAAAGTATTTTTTGTATTATTCATATAAAAGTATTTGTTTCGAAAGCATTTTTCTTTCATGTAATTTTAGGTTTATATGAAAATATAAAGGACTTTTTCTTCCAGTTTGTGTCTGTAAGTTACTTCTTTGCATGATCGTTAGAGTTAATTTTTTAAATTGATTGCTTCCATCCTTTGGAAGATTCCCACAGATGAAGAAGTAGAAAGCCAAAACTTTCTTTCCCAAAAATTAATCTCTCCTAAAAATATACTCTTTCAATTTATAAGAAAGGTAATTAACAAAACTAATTTATAATTATTTTGTTTCAGGCTGTGGCGTATATGTACTTGAGACCACTAATGTACTACGTAAATATTGGTTGTTTCTAGATATACCTCTTTCTTTTCTCTTTTCAAGATTTAGGTAAGTAAAAGTGAAGAGATGTACGAGATAAGTTATATATGTATATTTTTTTAGATATATGGTAGGATTTGACGACAGAGATGTTATACATAGGGCAATGAAAAGGCATAAGTCACAGTTAATGTGGTTTCGGCGTTTATACATGTATTTTTCTAGGTACATGTTAATAAATACATTACAGCAAATGAACTTGGTGGACATAGAGCTAGATTTAGAAATAGATGATTGAGACAATGTTAAAATTTATTTCATTTATTATTCTCAAGCTGTCTAAAATTTAGATAGTTCTAATGAAAAATGGTTGTTTTTTGAAGTGTTGGAAGCCCGTGATTTAGTTTCTGTCATACAGATTTGAGATTATTATTCTGTCAATCTGATATGATTGGCAGCATAAAAAATAGTGGTAACAATAGATCTTTTGTACTTTTTGAATACAAAAAGTAAATTTTAATGTTTCGAATCCAAATCATTTGTCACTAGACTTTCATGATAATTATAGTCAAATTATTATTCAGTTGATAGTATCAAGGGTTTTGTCATGATGGTTGTGAACAGATCTCATCTCATAAAAATATTAATAAGGCTTACCTTTATGGAGTCACGTTTGAAGCAAAGTGTATTAGAAATATAACAGTGTAATTGGTACTAGTTCAGTTATAATTAACATTTGTTGTTTTTTTTGTATCAGTTGAAGGGTTATTTTATCCGGAAACATGAAAAATATTCGTATGTTCAGAATCAGCGATTTTCTTCAGATGCTAAATTATTGTTACATTATCTTTCAGATTGAACTGTAAAACAATCAAATATTCAGTCAATTATAATGTTCCAAAAAAAGCTTTTGTATTTATTAAAGGTTTGAAAAATATTTCGTTCTTTTTTCTCCATTCTGTTTTTGATTAACAATGGCTGCTTGTTGCTATTATTTTGTTTAGTATTAAAAATGGTGTTCTGATTAGAAAAATCAAGACTTCGAAGACCAAATATTGTATATAGTTTTATGAAAATGGATTTTATGAGTTTGAATAATTGTCTTTACAAGGTATTTTCCCTTATTTGTGCCAAATTTCATCCATATCAATTTATTATGTTCAACACATTTATAAGTTGATTAAATAAAACAAAAAAAACATTTGTTTGTTTTTATTATTGTGTAAATTAAACCAAAAGGAAAATAACGTGGATAAAGTAAAACTAAAGATTCCTAAAGCTAAAATAAATATCAGTGCATCCAGAATTACATATAAAACTTTAAAATCAGAAGTATTTGATACATGAATCAACACTTTTATTTAAAAACTACCCTAATAAACAAACTTGTCATTTCATGTCATGACTTTTTTTAATAAGTGGAAGTAACTTTTCTATTTATTTATTAGAATAAGTAAGAAATGTAATTAATTTCATTTTTATATGAAATTTGAATTTCGTGGTTGATACATTTTCCGATTGAATGATTCCATCTCAAAATTAAAATGACTTGTTTGGAAAACTCTACTCGTAATTTGCAAATATATTTGGAGTTTTTTACTTTTCGATAAAAAATTGCAAATGATAAAGTTAACATCACCATAATAAAAGTCTATTTGTTCAAGGAACTTTTCAAGTAATTGAATCGGTATCAAGGGAAATTTCTATAATATTTCACAAACTACACCGGAAACGTTATGATTTTTACAAACTTCATTTCCAAAAATATCACATGTTTTTTCCTGACAGTTACTTTTTTATAGTGGATAATATACATAAGTAAAGCTACCGTGACAGCGAGACATGATATTTCTGGAAATCAAGTTTGTGAAAATCAAATATTTTCCAGTGTAGTTTGTGAAATAACTATGGATCTTCAAGTAATGCCAAAGTCAATAAGAAACTTTGTATAATAGTTCTGAAAGACAATAAAATTATGAAAATATTTACAAAATTCTTGTTTCATATTTTTGTCTGAATTTTACTCTAATTTTTCTCATATAGAAACAGACCTTGTTATATTTCTTTGGCAAAGAACCGGTTAGTGGGAATAAATCGTTGACTGTTATCACAATGAAATTGTGCCAACTAAAAATGACATATTCCTGTGTGCAAATCGTTCTCCTAAAATATCACAAACATAAAACTAACCCTCAAACATGGGATGAAATACTAAAATTTCAATATTTTAACCGCTTATTTTAGAAAGCTGATTCAGTAAAAATGTAATCATGTCACCCCATATTCAAGTATCTATACTATATTCATTGTAAATATGTGTCTAATAGAATTTCTAAAATCTAATTTTAAATGCAACTTGAACACTTAAGATGTATACATTCAGTTAAGAATTGAATGTTTGAAACATAAAATTGTGTATGATAAACTTGTCAAAGCAGTACTGATTCAAATTTATTTGTAACAATCAGTATAGGTTTTGTATACCAACACAGAAACTGTCTATGAATCATAAGTATTACTTATTTGTGTGGTGACATTCTTTTTTATACAAAAATTTGTTGAGAATAATGATTTTACTAATTTCAACCAGTGATCATGAAGGTTCCCTATGGAAATAGGAAAATCATAAGTGCTACTCTCTACTCAACTTTGAAAATTGTATTTTTTTTTTAATTTAATGTAGTAGAAAAAAAATGTGCAAGGGTGAAAAAATATTCCAATGAAAGTACTGTGAAAAACATCAACATTTTGAAATTTTCAAAGTTAATTAATCTCAAATCACACAATTTATTATATTCAAGGAACACTTTATTGCGAGATTTTCACTAATCAGTTTCACAAAGACGCAACACGTTTTGCTATATAATAGCTTCTTGAGGCATATCTATAGTAACGCCTGTGTTTCTTGAATATGTTATGGATTTTCATCAAGTATCTGTCGATTCCATCACATACATACATTTATTGTATTGATATCTGTTTGATTTACTTGTTGATTGTCAAAACAAGATAGAGAAAGTAGATAATAATTTTTAAATTATCTATATAACAATTTTAGATTGAAATTTTATCTATGAACAACCAAATTTAATTTCTTCAAATTGAGTCTAGAACCAAGTAAAATATTACATCTTACACATTTTTTATTATTTATAGTATTAAATATTGAATGATAGTGCCAAATGTTAATATTGAATAATTTATCTTTCACAGATAAACTCCAGTACCCAAATACAATTTTCCCTATACCACATAGATGATTGCTTTTTTTGATGATGAAATTGCTGATTTTAATTCAACTGAATTATTTTTGTTTTATCAGCAGAATATATCTATATTAATGGAGAAAGCAAGGCAACAAAATAATTGAAAAATAATACTGTTAATATAAATGAACATTAATGTAAGTAAACATTAAATTATAGTAACAGGTTCACTGTAACTATAAATAATTCAATTTACTCATCACTATACTCATAGATATACATGATTATCACACACGAACATAGACTTTTCGAAAATTCATATTCACAAAACTAGGTTCAAAAATAAAATTGTATACATATTCATAGAAATCTAAACTAACACGAACTAATCTCATTAAATTATTGTTCAACTTGTGCAAAATTTTTCTCACAAATAAATATATGATCCACATTCGGCTTTTGTAGAAAAAAGTATATCACATATCTCAGTATTAAAATATATAATCACTTAAGTAGGTATCTGAATTTTATTTACAAAATGTTATAGCAAAAAATCACATTTGAATAAAAAAAAATTGAAATTAGACAATAATTAATATTATCAGTACGTTTTCCACTTTTGCACCAATTTTTTATTCTATCGATGAAAGACTCCTCTACATTTCGAAAAAGTTTTGATTCAAGCGCATCACGTGATTATTTTTTAAAAGCCAGTGTTCATGCTCAAACAAACTTTTAGTGAATTATTATAGAAATATCATTTGAACTGATTAAATGTTCAAACTTCTATCGAAGTGTAATTTTTTTGCAAAATATTGTGTCAAAATTATTGTGTTCTTAACCCTGTATCAATAATTTGAGGTTATGTAGACATACCACCATTATAAGCATAGTCAGCCTTATTATGCATAATGAGACAATTGTCCACGAAGTAAAATGAATCAGATCTGGTTTCGAAGGGACATGCTATCATTTCATTAACTGAAATAAAAAAATATATATATTATTTGTTAAAATAATGAACAACTTATTTTACCAAGATCAGCTGGTAATGATGGAAACTCGTAAATGTGTTCACATGTATTCCTTGAAAACGGAATACAAAATCCAAATTCAAAGTCGAAAGTTTTCAATAGCTTGTCTCGAAAAAAATGACGCTCTATCATTCTAAAATTGTTGACCGGTCTACTGCCCACAGTAAATTCAACCCTGAATAAAAAAACACAGATATCAATTTGTACAAATTGGTTAGTAAAATTATTAAATCAATATATTTTTTTACAAGATTATAGAGCCCTTAGAAAATGTTTCAAAACCAAGCAGGAAATATGACAATGAAAAAAGATATACCTGAAATGATTTTTATTTATCTGAAAAAATTGAAAAGTGAATATAACTAAATTATAGAGGGTATTTTCGACAGCAATTTAAACAGGAAAGACGAGTCATCTGTCTTCACAATTTTTTGTCAATAGGTAAAATAGTAAAAGGTGTTTTTTTCATTCAACTGCTAGTGAAAATACAACTTATTCTTTTTGATCACGAGAAATTATGTATGTATGTATGTATGTATGTATGATTTTTTTAAATTATGCCATATTTCAATTTACACTTACAGTAATTTTCAAATGGATATTGGATATGAAAAATTAATCAAAAATAACAAATACAATTAAAAATCATGTTTTGGTTGAGCCAGAATTGACTCAATAATTCAAAAATATTATTTACTGCATAAACAACCCAAGCACTCAAAAAGTATCATAACTCAATCATAACTGTTGAAAGGTTAGCGTTAACATTCAGTTCACCAATCAGTTGGTTTCATTAGACGATTGAAACTAAATCTATTCAACTGAGAGGTGAATTGGCACAATGGTAGAAAGATAATTGTATAAAGAAACACCCATTCCTTCCTTTTATCTGTGAATCATCTTCCTAATATCAATATTAATGGAAAAATTATATTAGTTGCTGATGATACCACTTTATTGTGGCGTGG
>WOGM01000564.1:0-10755 GCA_015342125.1 Leptinotarsa haldemani | reverse complement strand
ATCGATAAATGTATGTATGTTTGTGGATCTTTCACGCCTAAACGACTGAAATGATTTAGATGAAACTTTACATAAATACAACTTATACATCAGAATAATATACAGGCTACAATTTACAAAGGTTATATGTAATTTTGGTCATGATATAACGATAAGTATCAAGTAAGTCGAGTGAGGTTAAGTGGAAGAGCAATTGAATGATGACTTCTCATCATGTAAATTGAACTTCTTATAATAAATGAACTGTACATGATTAATTTGCTTCAAATGTATTAGAATTAATAAAGACGATACTATTATTATCATTAAAATTATTACTCCCTGAGAGGTGTCTTGGCGTGCGCTGCCAATACCGTTTGAGTTATATGAAGATAATGTACCGTAAGATTGTTGATTTTAAATAGTTCTAAATAAAAGTCCGCAATAGGCTACCTACCACTATATTCAAAGTACTGAGCCATAAATGCAATTAAATTGGATACTTTTTTTACAATGCACATTTTTGAATATCTAACAAACTCTTATAAAAATTGATACAATTGTCGTTTTAAGTATTTATTATATTTAAACTTAGTCTTTCACACTAAGTAATTTGGACGAATCGTTGAAATATTCCCACGATAAAATTAACTTGACGCAACACAGTGAGCCGGTAAGTAAGCCATTACACGTCACGTATAGTGTAAGACGACGGGGGACGATGCGCGGGGGTAGAGGGGCGAAACCCGAACGCGGGCAGACGAGTGAGGGCAGACGTCGTTGACGGTTTTGTTAGTTTTGTGAAATTTCTTTGTAGGCAACATAATTCGATTCTCGAAACTATTCATTGCTTATTGCTTTTTATTGTATTTTTAAAGTGACAATATTAATTATTAGCTGTTGCCTGTGGCTTCGCCCGCGTGGAATTTGATTTGTCATTCCTGATGGACCATTTCAAACAAGTAGTTGCAATATTCTTTTATTAACCCAAAACTTTAGGTTCCCAACTTCAAAAATGACGAAATTCAATACAATTTCTGAACCCCTTGGGGGTGGGAATTCCGGATTTTCTGTCTTGATGCTTATTTAGGCTATACAAAGAACCTACATGCATATTTCAAGATTATAGGTTCAGTTGATTCGGCTGTACGTTAATATAAGTGTGTCAGTAAATCTATAGAGATTGATTCCAAACCAAGTTACTCAACGACGTTTCAATTGTTTGTATCCACAATCGTCTTCGAAGACGATTGTGGATAGGTACTAACAATCGAAATGTCGTTAAGTTAACTTGGTTTGGAATCTTTAAATTTTTTAATTTTCAGTTCTTGTTGATAATTTTTTAATTTTTTCAGCTCGTGTTAAACAGTTCATTTTTTTTAATTTTTTTGGTTTTTGCTTGTATGTTATTTCACTGTAATACAGTTTTCTTTGCTTAATGAAATTGTTACTTTTCCGCTAATCCTTTTAAATTTTTGCAGATTCTTCCAGGGGTTTCAAATCAATTTATATCATATTAGACAATGGAAGTCCGAACTGATTAAATTTAAAGATTGTATTGAATTTTGTCAGTTTTGAAGCTGAAAACCTGAAGTTTTGAGTTAATGAAAAAATATTGTAACTATTTGTTCAACATGGTCTGTGACGAAACTTAATGTGACAAACCAAATTCTACGCGGGCGAAGCCGCGGGCAACAACTAGTCCAATATATTGCTTTGATGACGACAGCACACTTGTCCTCGTCATTCCCTTTGGATTCCAGGACACCGTCTGCTGCACATCTTGACCGGCCGCAAGGGAATGCATATCTTAATGAGGATCTAAAGCTGATTTTGAATTGGGGTGAAAGTAAGCAGGTTCAATTCAACGCCACGGAAAAGTATCAGTTTTCTTCAAAGAGATGAATGTTTTCAAATCGCATATAATAATGTCATGACAAACAATTCCACTTTCTGCTTCGATAAGTTTGTTGGGGGTTAAAATGGACACCAATATGTCTTGGCCCAAACGTGTCGCTGAAATTGCAAAGGCTGCTTCTCAAAAGCTTGAAACACTGTTTGTTTTATAAAGCTCAGATCACACCTTCTACGGGTTCACATCTATAGAGTTCCGCTCTATACAGCATACCCTGAAGCTTCTGCATTTCATCCAGAAAATAGCTATTTATTTGTGTCTCTTCCATAGATACTGTCGAATGAAGTATTCAAGTGGCTTGACACATTTTACTCCACGAAGAACGATAAATATCAGAAATAAGCGACGGACTGTAGCTGCTCATCGTTTCCAGGTTCAACACTTTCATTTCGAGAACTGTGTTTATGTGTAATAAACTTTCCGAGAACGTTTTTCCAAATGAATCCGGCGATTCGAATCCAACGAAAATCACTACTTTCGCATAGGCATCACTCTTAGAGCGCCTTAAATTTGTGTAGTGTTTGTGTTTTATTTGAAACATGATAGTAGGACCATTTCGAATGATAAAAATTATTTTTCATTGATGATCAGAGACTCACTCAGGATTTTGTTTCAATTCATTTCAGTTAGACTAATGAGATTTTCATTGATTTTTCAAGTTTTAAATACAGATAGAGAATATCATTCACGAATAACTTCTTAGACTCCGATAGACTTAGACTCATCGCTCGATAATACTCGTATACGTGTTCTAAGAAAAGTGACGTTCGAATGAAGAACAGATACTCAAGAAAATTATAAAAACTTGTCCTAATCAGTGACGTTCCACTTAACTAATTTTTTGTTTCAGTTTGGCTAGGTTTTGCCCAAATGATTCAGTGAAGAATCGAAATTACAGATTCTGAAGTGGGATGATTAGTCATTGGTAATCTCTAATAACAATGGTAATCTTCGCCAATAATTCTAACCTGCACTGTGCACGTAATGATCATGAGAAGATGGTTCGACGAGGACGAATACAGTAGCCTCCAATATATCCAGATCTCGCATCGTTGGAGTTTCTCTTGTAGATTCATTTGAAACTGAAATATACTGAAGTTGTGGAATCGAATGAAATTAATTTCCTTCGTTTGTGAAGTTATTATATGAGCAATATAAAATATATAATGTTCTTCATTCTGTTCAAATACATCGATTGATTATAGATAAAAGAATCACAAAATTTTGAAAATCTCGCTGGTTCTGCGGTTTGATGGCCACCTCCTTTGGTATGTCTCTGTCGATGTAATCTTTTACACTTCTGCAAATAATTATTTCTCTAAAGCACATTTCAAAAAAATAAATGATTTATTTAGAATTGATTTCTATATAAATAAAAGCAGTAATAACAGCCAAATTTATGTATATGAATTAATTTTAGATGTGAAAAATGCTATTACTCTCAGGCTTTTTCTAAATTTATTTTTAATGAACTTTTTTCTTTTTGACAAAAACACACCAGTATTAGAAAATATATTTTATTAAAAACTTCATGAAATAATGAATTCATGGGATAGAAACATATACATTTGGATAATTTGCGGTATTTACAACAATAATAGAAGAACATACATTTCTCGTGTAAGCTGATCTTGAGGAACTTAACCTAGATATAATTTAATAAAAAACAATCTTAAAAGTAAAAAAAAACAACAAAACATCAGTCTTCATTCATCCAGATTTGAAGGGTGGACAACGGTTCAAACGGTAACTTGTGTGGCAGTGGATGTTATTATGTTTTAGGTGGATCATCATCTGAAAGCAACAAAGATAAAATTAGACCATTTCCATAATCAATAAAAAGTTATAGGAGATTGTAACGACCGTGATCGGAGTTACCTTGCATCGAGCGAAATCTTAAAAAAACATCCTTGTTTTATGGATTTGGATGCAAGGTCACCTAAAGTCCAAGATGCAGTGATACATTCTATAGGCAGCTAATAGAAAATATCGGTCAAAAAAATTGCAAATTATATGGATGTATTCTTACACAGCATTCAGCTTTAGAACGGTGACCTTGGCAAAATGCAATACGGAAATACTTGTTTTACTAACGCGTCGTCTAGTCTCGCAAGAATGAATGTCCCAAGAAAACTATTATGTTAAACTATTAAGATCATAAATAATACGGCTGACATTTTATTTTCTCACCGATGCCATGTCCAAGACAAAATACACACTGGAACCGAAACAACATTAGTGCCTAGCCAACTTTTCGGCTATTTTAAAAAAACAAAAACTGGATTAGCTCACCGTAGCAGAGGTGATAACGAAAGGTCACTACACTCAAAAGTATAGATCAACAAACTTCCCTAAATAAAAAACAAATGAAGCGTCTTGGCCACGTTATATAAAAGTTCAAACGCCGTCAAGGTTATTGCACCCACGAAAAAAGGTATGACTCTTTATTTGTAGGTTAAACCGAGTTGGATTAGGTCGGTAGATTAAAGTGAGGAATTATTGCTTCTACTTGAAATTCCCACTCTCCCACAGTGATGTTCGCCGAGAGGTGTCAATGATCTCAGGTCAATCAGCTGGTGAGTATTATTTCGGTAACTATGTGATCTGCATTGTAAATTCTTCAGCAACAAAGACGAATGCATTGGCGACAAAATTAAAATTAATGCACGTAAGCTATAAAGATTTTGGGAATGAGGAAGTGTCTTTGTGAATCGCTTATTTCAGTAGGCGTTAGTGATAATAATCTCATAGCGAATTATAATGAAATTACTATTGAAATTCTGACTTAGAAATTGTATGTTTGGTCACAATTTAAAATTTACCACGAGCAAATAATGCTTTGAATTTTCAAGTTTTTGACTTTATTTCTGGCACTGATGAATTTAAATATATTTTTTATATCAGCCGGGAAAATGAAAAACAGTGTGAGTATTGGTTATTGAAAATTGCGAACTGAATTTTCGTAGGAATTAATCTCGAACTGATTTAATGTGCAGTGAGTAACAGAAATGTGGAGGATGTACAAAGTGGGCGAATATATTACGAAACTTCGGTCAATAACCGAACATGCGGAAGTCTTACCGGAGTCTTTTACGGCGGCAGCTTGAAGTTTCTTGACGCCCTCCATCGTCTTGGAAGGGCCACATTGCTAATCATATCAGTAAAGTCCTGTAGGGTCCAACCCTTTTCCTTTTGGCATCACCATATTCAACTTTAACTTCATTTTCTACAATAAGTCTCGAAAAAACTTCACACACTTCTCAATACTGCCCGGTGGGGTCTAGTTCTCTAACCATCTTGAAGTATTTGTCGAACTGTCACAATGATGTTAGTTTTTCAATCTCAATATAGCCCAGTGGGGTCCAGACCTTCGTACATGCTGCTAAGACTGAGATGAAATTGGCACTTCACACTGCGAACGAGCGACGGCTAGAGTGAGTTGTTCAGGATCGGAGGCCGTCTTAAATGTGGTGGGTCGGTGAGCCGAGGATTTCGGAGTGGGGGTGGCTGCTCGTCGGGACGCTAATCCAACCCTGACCCAGTCACATTGCCTTGCCACTGAACCCTTTGGCGAGCGTTAATTTGCTTGGACGGCTATCGCGTTTTAGTGTGTAGGTAATCAGAGCGGATTTGAATGTGTTCAGAGACGGCGATACCATCATTAATGTATAGGGTGTGTTTAACTGAGGGGCTCGTGCGTAAACTGAAAGTGGTAATTTTTGTTTCTATTTTTCAATCGTTGGGACGAATTTTAAAACGATTATTAAGGGAGAGATGCATTCCGTCAAAGGAATTTCTGCTTGTTTTAATCACTGTGTAATATCTACATAGTACATATATATTTTTTGGTGTGACCGTTGGGATTAATTTCGGTTGCAAAACTTGTTCGTGATACTTCGTAAATGACACTAGAGGAAATTAAGAAATGTTTTCATAAGGTACTTATTATTCATTATATTTTTAATAACCTTTATCTGAAATAGGATAGTTTTCAAAAGATTCGCAGTCATAAAACTATTGCGTGGTGATGGATGGACGATTTAATAATATTCTACTGAAGTACATATTTGAATCTTTGAGTACCAATACATTTTTTTCTCTATTTATATAGAATTCCTTACTTGAAATAAACTGAATAATATGGAATTTTAATGAATTGAAATTACTATAATACTTGAATGGGGTGGAAAAGTATGATGTAATCTATAGATTACATACTTAATGATGAAACATACTTAATGATGAAAAACTTCAAAGAGTGGATAATAACGTTCAGTACGTTGAAATTGAAAGGGGTTTATTTTTAGGAGAGAATATTTTTTGGGAAAGAAAGATTTTGGCTTTATAAATGTCAATCTCCATGTGAAAAATGTGAAAACCTAAGGAAAAAGTCATTATTTCAAAATAAAGTCTCTACAAAGATGTGTAGATGAAAGGAAGTAACATTCAGACACAAACTGGAAGAAAAAATCCTCTCAAAACAACTACTTCTATATAAAAATTTAATGAAATGAAATAAAAAGTACTTTCGAAACATTGGATTAAACATATTGGTGCTGAAGAGGCAATGAGGCAAGTGTCTTATTTCGCCATTGTGGATGACAGTGTTCCATGTAAGTGAATTATCTCTTTCATATACTAGATTGTATATAGAAATCCTGTAAGTGATATCTGTCAATTCCCTAACAAATGTTTGGAGTACAATGAGAATATGAAAAAGTATTTTCGTATAATTTAATGTTCATATAAATGTAGTTGAGTCGAAAGTACTTTTTCCTATAATTCAATGTTTAATTTGAGAGGGCTTTTTCTTCCAGTTTGTGTGATAGTTACTTCTTTGCATGATCTACAAATCGTTGTAAAAAGTTTATATTAGAATTAAATTACTTCGTTTCTTTCTCTGGAAGTTTCTCACATTTTTTGTATGGAGATGAAGAAAAAGAAAGTTCATTACATATCTATATTATTGAGTACTAAAAATCGTATAATGGTAAACAAAAATCAAGGTAAAATACCTTTCTTTTCACCAGTGCATGCGCATGAAGACTCTATAAAGTGAAAAATAGAACTTCGTTAATCATTGAAACATTCACGTATCATGTATCAGTTTGTAATTTTTGAAAAAAATATTTTGTATGAAAAAATCATTTCGAATGTTACCTTCTTCATTATTATACTTAAAAAATGTGTTTTTTTCGTTTTCTTTCAGTATGAATATAAGAACCGAAGTGATAGTGTAACTGGATATGTACAAAATTCTAAAAAAAAATACTTTACGATCATTAAACCATTTTGTCAATTTCGTTAGTGGGCAGTCACAACCGTTGGTGTACTTTTGCCGATGATATTTTACACATCTACAGGCAAACCATTTTTCCCATTTTTCTGGATACTAGAACATCGTAGAACTAATAATTTCTAAATATTTGTAACACTTTTTAACAAAAAACAAAATGATATACTTTGATTCATCATCACAAGAGTTACTTGCAAGTTTTTATTACATTATAGCCAAATTTATGTCAAAAAATCAATTTTTGACTGAATGAATATTTAATTTTCTTTTGTGAGTGTAAATATGATTGGGCTTATATTTTGTCTTACTTTGTAGAAAATTAGAGCAGATTTGAATGTGTAAAATGTTGGGGATACTGTATAGGGTGTTTTCAACTAACAGGTTTGTACACGATTTGTTTATTGGGGCGATTTTGGAAAGGTTCATTAACGGAGTGATAAGTTCCGTCTAATATATTACTATTTGAATCGTTTAAAATTATCACTTAAAATAAAATGAGCCATGAATAACTTCAATGAAGTGTCATCATTATTATGTCTGTCCGGAGTGAGGGAGTATTATTTACTGATGACGATATTTCAAAACAAGATGAAGGTTGAAGTAACATAAAATGTTTCAAATATTATTGTGAAAACTTCAGTGTGCATATCTACGACCTATTTGAACATAATGAAAATCGAATATTCGAAAGCAAAAATCAAGTTAATAAATTAGTGTTTCCCTTCATTAATGAATACACATAAACATTGAGTAGAAGTGAGGCGAAACAAAGATACTCATTAAAATATACAGACATCATGAATTTTATAATAAACGGTGATTTTATTTTGGCAGGAAAACATATTTTTTTATCGATAAAATAATGTGGAATTTATGGAAAATCATTTTGTTTGTAATGTAGAAATTGTTTTTTTGCAACACTCTGCTCGACGCTCGTTTCACCAACCAAGTTGGTAAAATATTTAACGAAAGTTATTTTTTTTGGAAGAAAATCGGAGATTATTAACGACCTTTTCTGGGTTTTTCACCGACCACAATCTGGAAAAATATTTAAAAAACTTTTTTTTATCAGAATCTTTTCGTATTTGGAAATTTTGTCTATCAAAAAAACTCAAAAATGACACAGATACTTATCTTAACGTTTTGTAGGCAAAATCACCTTTCGATAAAAACATAACGAATCTTACAGTTTTTCGTTGGTTCGTTTTAATTCCAGAACACCTCTGCTGGATATCAAAGAAGTTTTGGGATGTGAAATATGTCAATGTTGTCGATTCACTTCTGAACCATTCAATATCCTACAGGGTTCTCTTTGATTCATGTGTTGCAAATTTGTCATTATCCATTCTTTCAAGACGAGTATACAAATACGATTCAACGACAATACTGAGATCTATATTCCCACATACAAAACCCAACAACACAGAAAAATGAACAGAAAAGTGCATTTATAAGATACCTTGTTCTTGTGAAACTTCAAAACCATTAAAGATGCGGGTGAATGAACTTCAAAATTATATCAGAAATAAGAAATTGTCAGATCAGAACATATTTTGAAATCAGACGGTAAACTTCCACTTGAATGAAACAAAACGAGAACTCAAGGAATCAACGAATATTATTCTTATATCTGGAGAGACGTGTATTTCGAACAGCTGCTTAGAAATGGATCGCACTTGGCTACTCGTCTTGAAGAAAGATATGGACGGTGACGAAATTGCAACAGACTAATTTCGGAGAATACTTTGTGATACATCGAATGTTTCAGAAGTCTATCAACAATATTGACATATCTCACATTTCAAAACTCTCGCGATATCTATCAAAGACGTTCTGGAAATAAAATAAACCATATAAAAAACTGCAAGATTCACTACATTTTTTCCAATTCTAAAGACCGAGACAGATTTTAGCCTCCAAAACGTGAAGATAAGTATATCTGTAAAATCTCTTTTTTATAGGCAATATATTGAATACGACAAGTTACTGATAAATAGAATATTTTCTTTGTGAAAAATGTTTTTACTCAGTTCCCTGTCGAATACAATTGAAAAATTTTCTCTTTCTACATCTGTATAGAATATAATTCATTACAAATGAACATATTTGATGTGCATGGCCAGTTCAAGAAAAGTATTACTAAAACCCGTTGAAAATTCATTGAGAAGCATCCTGATTTACCAACAGTCAGTGAATACAAACTCAGAAAATTACCAAGTAATTTCAACAAATTTGGCTGCAGACACGCTAAGAAAGTATTACCCAGACCTATAACTTGGGATAAAGATAACGAGATACATGTTTAGGCTTATTTCCACAGCAATGCAAACTCGTCAATTGCATCAGTGGTAGCGTATTCCCATTCCGCAGGATATTGAGATAATATACATATTCCATACATTACATCGACAGATCCAGTTTGTGGAATTAAATATTTCTAAATGATATTAGTCCGGAAACTTTCGTAAAAAAGGTTTTAAAAAAACGCAATATTCATTTTTAGACCATTCTTCAAGTAGGCTAAACTTGTGCGACCTAACGATTAACGTGGACTTACCTTTCAACCTGCGATTCCTAGATACAGTATTTCAACAAAATTTTAATATCGAGAGATTTTTCTTCAAAATCTATATTTATCTATATTAACATTATAAATGTGAAAATTTGTGAGGATGGATGAATGTATGTATGTGTGTGGATCTTTCACGCCTAAACAACTGAACGAATTTAGATGAAACTACATAAAAGCATCTTATACATCAGAATAACATATATGCTACAATTTACAAAGGTTTTGTGTAATTTTGATCATAATATAACGTTGAGTGTATTAAGAAAATCGGAAAAATTCTTGCTCCCTGTGAGCTATCTTGGCGTGCGCTGCCTGTAACATTGGACTTACATGAAGATAATATATCGTAAAATTTCGTACTAAATAGTTCTAAATGAAAGTCTGCGGTAACATATATCTATCTCTTATGTAATAGCCACTATATGCAAAATACTAAGCCATAAATGCAATAGAATTTGATACTTTTTTCAAAATGTACAAATAATTGTCGTTTTAAGTATTTAATATAGATACCCTTCGTCTTTTGCACTAAGTAATTTGGACGAATTGTTCAAAAGTTAACACGATAAGATTAACTTCACGCAACGCAGTAAGCCATTACGTGTCGCATCTACTGTAAGACGACGGGAATGATGCGCGGGGATAGAGGGGCCTCTAAGCAATGAAGCGCAATCACTGAGAACACGACCCGAACACAGGCAACGCGTGAGAGTAGACGTCGTTGTCGGTTGTGTTAAATTTGCGAAATTTCTTTATAGGTAATATAATTCATTTCTCGAAGCTATTTATTACTTAGTGCTCTTGGCATATTCTTAGGTACTTATTTTTGAAGTTGCCCGCACGGTTTCGCTCGCTTAGAATTAGGTTTAACACATTGAATTTCGTGACAGACCATTTTGAACAAATATTTACAATGAATTTCACTAGTTCGGACTTCCATTGTCTATTATTTTAAAATGATTTGAAATCCCTGAAACAACTAAAAAAGGAATT
>WOGM01000563.1:0-12143 GCA_015342125.1 Leptinotarsa haldemani | reverse complement strand
TGACTACTGTCCCGGCATTAATTCGATGCAAAATATTAAATACTAGTAATGGAACGAAATTTTCGTTACAAATTGAGTTTTACCTACATTTAAAAAGTTATAGCAAAAGGCGGAGTTCAATTTTCGCAACAATGCAAGTGTTAGGAATCACACGTTAAAAGGTAAGACCTCGTTAGCTCGCACAAGTTTCGGCTTTTGAGGGTTGTCGTTCGTAGGGGTGTGATAGCTGGTTAACGGAAAAATTGATTTATAAACAAATCTTAAACTGTTCTTCCACTTTTCTTCCTGTTACTGATATTTTTTCGTGTTTTCTTTGCATTTACGTTCATTTATTCTAACTAATTCATGAAGGAATTACCTCTCCATAAAATTCTGAATGAGCTCAATATATGTATCTTTGGTATGTCTATTTTTTATAGTGGTTGAACGAGGGGGAATTTTAAATCTCTGTTTTCATTCACTCAGTTTCATTCACTAAATAATTACAAAATTTATAAACTCACCATGTTGGTCTCTTCAGTTTTCATTATTATTTCCTTGCTGAAATAGAGATGAAAACTAAATATACATTTCTTCCCTTCACTGGAAAGATATTTAATCATTTTCCAAGCAAATCTTCTCAAAAACAGAAGGATTTGGGATAATGCAATTATTCCGATTGCATACATTCTCTTTATAACATTTTAATAGCCACTTCTTCAATCTAAAATCGTTACATATAATCACTATCCAGATATATGCATACGAATGAACTTTCTATAATGCGTTTGCTTTAAGTGTAAAATAATTATAACATTTTCAGTGAACTAACTGTTTCTCTGTATGTAAAAAAACAAATGATATCGGATTACGCAACAGTGTGTTCGAAAATAGGCCTCAGATGTATCTGCCGTACTTAAGAGTCGTACCTTTATTATATGTGGCTAATTATGTTAGATAGCGTGCAGTTATATGTTGATTACATGGATTTTGAAATGCGACACGTACAACCCGAGGTTATACCAAAAACAATTTTTCGTGATGAAATATATAAATTAGTATCTAACTGATTGGAACACGTGTCAATCCAAAATATGGGTCTGTCAAGGATGATAATTCGAGTAAAGAAAGTCAGTAGGTTTTGGAGAAATAATTGCAGAAGTTTCGTGCATATTTTCATCGTGAAATTATTCAAAGGCTGTCGATGTATTTTTCAGCACCGGCCTTAGGCAGGGGCACAAAACTGTCCTGGGCTCCACGCTTCCAAATAACATTTTCATCCTCAGCATCAGAGTACAACACTCTTTGATAGAAGAGTTTGCTACAAAGAAAATAAAATTACATTTCATTTAAATTCTGTGATCATAGTTGTTAAAATAGTTTATATTTTTAGATGACTTATTCGAATCAAAACAATTGGGAAACTTTATTTAAGTTATTAGAATGTTAGGAAAGTTGTCTTTGTTGTAAATGACCCACACAGTATAACTCTAATATGCCAGTTTTTCAAGCAGACACTAGCAGACATAGAAGGGGGGCTCAGATCTGAGTTTTACTTAGGACTCCGCGGTTGTTATGGCGGGCCTTCTTATGTCAGGCAGATTTCAAATTCATATGAATATTTTTCAAGTTCACACGTCCATAGGTAGGTTAGGTATACAAATTTGGGGACTTCTTACATATTGGACAGATACACTGATATCCCATTCAATATAACAAAATGAACACACCTTCAGGATTTTTGGAGATTAATGAGCAATGTCGTGAAGTAGTCGCAGATTGAATACATTCAGCGCGAAGTGGCACGATGATACGGCAATGGAAAACTGTTGCCTCCTTCCTTCAGGGCTGATCTCTTCATGAGCAAAGTTGAAATGGAAGCAAGGGAAGAGTGAAACTACTTTTACAGACTTGTATCCAATACGTCAATGATATATATTTTCCATTTTTATACAGGTAGGAGAAAGTGTCTACTCCCAACAACGGATTCTCGAATATAAATTTGACTTAAAACAACTAAAAGCTACCTAGATAACCCAGTATGGAAAATGCCGATGTGGATTCACCATTTGATGTATATAAACTCCAATTCAGTAGTAAAGAATTAGTTTTTTATTATCACCTTATGTATCCCCAGTGTTCTTGTTTTGGTGTGTAGGAAGTGTTTTCTTTGAATTCATTCTACCTATCTAGTCACCTATACATATTCTAATACTACTATATGAGTGAAGATATTGTATTATTGTAATTACCTGATATTCTAGGTAGTAATTTCTGGGCTGTTTCCTGTGACTATAGCAACAACCATATCAAACTTTGAAACTAACATATTAAACTGTCTTCATATGGTGTGAGATTTGTTATCATTATTATTGGGGAAGACTTGGGGGATACTCAAGAGTTCCCTCGGTAAAGTTAATTTTTGTGTATTTAATTATTTTTGGTTGATTCATCATCAAGAACAATGATAATATGGATGAAAAAAACTTATTAATTCTCAACTGTACTCAACTACAACTATGCTATAACCATCAGCCTGATTACTTGGCCATCTAGTATAGTTCATGTTTTAGATTTTTATTTCATTGAAGAAAAAGAAGACATTGATAGTCATTGGTATAAAACAAAAAGTACTGCTTCATTTTATTTTCATTTTCCTGCACCTGCTATGATGATAATAATAATAATTCGTCTCTATTCCCTTTCTGTATATGAAAGAGGCGAAGTTCAGCCTAAGGCTGTTTATACACTTAACACAAGTTATACAATTGAATAGTAATGTATTACAAAAGCATTCTTATTAAAATACAAAGTATGTACTTATACGAAGTGGTGACCTATAGTAGAGTAATTATCATGACCTATAAAATAGTAAATAATTCATAAGTACCGGATTTATTATATAATTTATCCTGGGGGTTGAAGGAATTTGATTCTCAAATAGCTTTTGAACTGATATTCCGACAAATGAAGCTAATTGATGAGGAATGAATTGTGCATTTTGACGGCTAAATAAGTGAAAGATTTTTGGAACAGAGGTGAAGAATGTTGTGGTATATGCAAATGATATTTGTTTCTCACATCAAATGAGAAGAATCCACCTAGATATCAGCTTCCTGTAGAGAGTCGGAGAAATTTTCTAAGTGAAAATATAAATCGATAACAGATATTTTAAACTTTCTGAATGCGATTTTGCTCAAATTTTGTAAGTAAATTTTCATAGACGATATTTCTATAACTGAATCTCGAAAAAACCAAAGTTTCAGTGAGCAATTTACGTATTGATTGATTCAAACAATGCCTATGGACATTGCCTGAATCATAACCCAAATTTTGTAAGATTTCTTGAGTCAATCACTAACATGGGGAATGAATTTCAAATCAGAATAAAAAATATACCTGAATTTTTTTGTTGATTCAACTATTGATAACGTGGTATTACCTATTTTAATATTGATGTTTTGAGACGGATTCCTTCTGATATGTTTATTGCCAAATAGTATTAGATGGCACTTATTACGATTGAGTTTCAACTCACTCATATTGCTTAGCTCAGCTGCTAGACGACTTATTATTCTGAGATCACTGTTGATATAATTTTGAATTGATGAACAATTCCTTGCATTTGAACTTGAATATGTTTGGGTATCATCTGTATAAGCCTGTATATTGCAGTACTTCACCGAGGTTAATATATCACTTGTGTATATAATGAAAAGCAATGGCCCCAATATTGAAACTTGCGGTACGCCTGAAGTTACATTACAACTTGTTGACATACTATTGTTTTTAAGTACTTTCTGACCACGGTTTGATAAGTGGGAGTTTATAATAAAAATAGTATCATGGGAAAAACCGAAATGTTTCAGTTTTGAATGAATTGAGGTATGATAAATCGTATCGAAAGCCTTTGAAAAATCTAGGGTCATTAGAGCTGTGAGGTATTTATAATCGGTACTTCTATAATAATATAATCTGTAATCTGTATTAAGCTGGCGATGTATTATAACCTGGTCGGAAACCAACTTGATATTCAGGAATTCTGTTGTTATCATTTATGTAGATAATGAATTGCCGATGAATGGCGTTGTCCACAATTTTTGACATTTCATATAATATACTGATAGGCTTGAGATCAAAAAATTCCTTGGGATCATTCGCTTTTGCTAGGGGTCTGACGATGTCAATTTTTCAATTTTTGAATTAGGAAAATAGTTTTTTTCTATACAACAACTCACAATGTGGTTGAGAATTATATCAACAGTGGGACTACAGTATTTCGGCATATTGATGGTTATACCATCAAAACCAATAGTTCCCACTGTACAAAATAGTGCATTGCAAGAAAGAATCACTATTTTCAAAATGTCTACTAACTATAAATTCAACTATCTACTTCCAGTATACATGTTTAACAAACGTAACACGCCTCCATCTTCTTAAATCTTGTTCGTCTTAATATCCAGAAAAGGCACTCTCTGCTGCTAATTATACCAAACCGTTTATCTGAACATTTACGGTATAATTGAATGAATATCTATTGAACTGTTATTGTTAAGGTATAATAATAAAACAGTTACCCAACTGTTAGGTGGACAGAAATCCGATAAATGTAGATTATCCAATTGAAAACATATCTGGAATTGCTATATTTATCTAAAGTATTGTCAATCGTTGTGGCGATAACAATAAAATAAAACAGAATGCAAGCATTAAGCAGTGGTTAACATACATGTGCTGTTGCTGTAGAAATTCAAATGGTGCAAATGTTTATTTACTGGAAATTATATGAATGAAGTTATCATTACTTGACGTTCGATTGCTCCATTTACTTCGAGTTGCTGATTTGGCGTATAGGCGCGTATATGGTAGAAGGAGTTCTATATAAATACTCTGGATGTATTCAATGACGATTGAGATACTCTTTCAACAACCTTTTATAGATGGCCTTTTCTCAAGTTTCCATTCAAATATATACATACAACTCTATTGGGTTTATTACGTGAATTCCTGTTGAAGTTTATAAGCCTAGGTGGATCATATTTCCAAATAGATTTTACAAAAAAGTAGTTGAAGAAGACTGGGAGCACCTGATGGTCCATCTTCTCTTTTAGAGGCATATACAGGTTGATGCATCCCATACGACACGGTAGGTACCTGTAAACCAAACCATTAATTTTTTCGGGAGTTTCTTCATTTCATTGATATGTGTATCGATAAAGGCTGCAGAAAAAAATAATTTTGTAGTCTACAGGCTGGCTCAAAAGAGTGTGATATATCAAAGTTGTGTTTTTTCAAAATGGAATGGTATTTCGTTACATAAAAGAGGTGTTGTTTTATTGATTCCGCTGAAACCCGTTTCTCAATATTATACAGAATGTTCAAAAATGATTTTCACTTCGTTATAATTTCGGACAAAGATACCTTTGATATTGCAAATAGAACAACATGTATTTTTTTGATTTGAACAATATAGAATTATTTCATCTTTCATTTCTATAGCTAACCTAGATAGTTTTTCAGATATTGACTCTTTCAAATAGTAATTTTTATTTCAATGCAATATTTGAATCAAGGTTCGAAACGACATTTGTTAGAATTGCTGACAGAATTCTCATTGACAGTTGTTTTACTTCATTTCATTAAAAATGAAGTTATCATTTACATTCATTCATTCTGACAATAATTCATTTAATAGACTATACAATTTTTTTATTATTCAAGTGAAAAATCAACAAAATATGATACACAAATGTACTTAATTCAAGAAGGTGCTCGAATAGACGACCATCCTGTTGAATACAAAGATGCACTCTCTCTATGAAAGACTGCTTAACATTTTATAATATTTGAGGCGACACTCTTCGAATATCAGCCCTTATTCTCGTCTTCATAATTTCCAGTTTAGTTGAAAGAGTGTTGTAAACCCCCTTTTCAAAGTATCCCTATAGGAAAAATCAAGGCACGTCAATTCTGGTGTTCTTGCTGGCCAATTTTGTGTCCTCTCCTACCAATTCATTCATTCGGAAATCACATATTCAAAAACAGTCTGACACTGAATTTGAAATGTCCCGGAGCTCCATCTAATTGTAATCGCATCCGTTGTCTGATATCAAGCGAGACACATTCTCCTGAAGCTCAGGCAGATCATCTCGTAAACATTTTTGACCATTTAAGTTTACATTAAAAAAGCCTTGTCCTGTAACTTCTGGCTTTATATACCCATAAAAAATGAAGTAATTCACAGTTATTCACAACAACATTAGTGGTTTTCCGTAATAATGAGAACAACAAAACTTATTGTATTCTGAATTTTTTCACAGTAAAATAGTTGAACAACATGATATATACTTTATAAACAAAAAAGGTGTAACAAATCAATATACTCACTTTCTAAACCCATTAAGTTTGTGATAGTACCTCAACTTAAAATGATGATGAAATTGATATGTTAATATTAATAATGATACATTCATTATTTAGCAATAAACTAATACAGAGTAATTTTTCATTAACAGAAACATCTAATGAAGGTAAACAGAAAGAAAACATTAGACTCCGCAGTCAATTCTTCCAGTCCCCTGTAAGTGATAGCGTGTAGAAAGAATTGAATATTGAATGACTCCAAATACTTTTCACTGTTAAATCGAGAAAAATCTTCCACAAAAAAATTGTGTTACTTTGACTTTATCTCATTTGAATGGAACGGGAAATCTATAATTACTAAGACCATCTATAATCTGTATCCCTGAAACCATAATGAGTCGTTTGTTTTCATTTCAAAAATTTCAACTAAATCTGCATCCAACGATCTACACTAGATACCACTATTTCGTCCTTTATATTCGAATGAATGGGCCATTATTATTCCCATAAAACCTTCGAAATAGTCGATAGCGATTCTGAATGACGAGAAATAACAACATTGGCTAATCCTTCAAGAAACAATCAATTTAGATTTAATCAATCTATTTTGTATAAGATGCCTAGTTTACAAGACAATAGAAATAGGACGAGCAAGACCAATTTGTTGCTGAATAGACCATTAGTTATCGTTTTTGTTGAACATTCAATATTTGAAATTGGTATGGAAAGTAATCAGCAAGGTGAAAGTTCCAGTTCTAGAACATAAATTTATAATCTATTATCATAAAAAAAAATGTTTTTCCATACACAACCTATGGCGCTACTTTGAAAGTCGGGTTTAACAAAGTTAATTGAAATAATAATAGTTTACTTTCCTGTATCGAGTAAAAAAGTGTTCTGAATTTATATTAACGCGACACGACTGGGTCAAAAAATTTAATAATTGTTTCGGACAGGGACGGGCTCTAAAATCGAAAGAAGCCAAACGAAAATACGATGATATTACTGAAAACCGTCGATTCTGATTGAAGAGAGGTCTTCTTTTTTAGTCTTTGTGACTGATGCAACTTTCTCCTTCCCTAAGCCAGAATAAGAATCACCTCAAAAATTTTATTCGCATTGGGGTTTGACTTGAAGGCTTTAAAATATTGATAGTTGCAAAACAACATTCCATAAATTGAGTTTGATGCCCCCCTTACATATACTATCTAGTTGAAGCAACATTCAAGCTGATAACCAACAGTGTCCATACAAATACAAATGTTTTGTTCAAAACATTCTTGCACATTAAGCACTTCCGAAGTGTTCTGACATTTCTAGTCGACATGTCTTTGATGAACATATTTTCTCTTCAACTTATATAGATTAGTGGTGTTCTCACAAGAAGAAGACTAAAAGTCTGATAGCTGTTAAATCCATTCAATGCTTCCTCTCCTCTCAATCCGTGCCGAAGAAATATTGGTCAGTAGCAGATAGACCGATGTCGTCTTTTTCCTAAAGTCAAAAACTTTGGAAGCAAAACCTACCTCAGTAGAATTATTTATTATGACTGTACGAGGGCATCGTCATGCAGTCATTATTTGAAAATCACTTTTTGTCGATAGCCATCAATCACCTATAAACATTCACTATATAAATAGTGTAAGAGTCACAAACAATGGAATAAAGTTTTTGTTAAAACAAAAAAATTGAATTATTTCAGTGCACCAACTGTTTGAATCAGTAATCCTTATTTCCTGGTATTCAACCGAACTAAGTGAATGTACATTCAAAAAGTGTAGTTCGAAATCCATTGAGTTGAATCTCAGAGCGAAACAACTGTAATTTGCGTATCTGACATATATTATAAAAGTTTTTTGTTGTATGAAAAATATACGCTTGATGCTTGTGTACGAGTATCTGAGTTGACAGACGAGATTTGAGTTCAATGTAGCAATTTATTCGCAAATGAGTTAGTTATGACCTTTTAAATATATCGTTAATGTACAGTAGAAAATCATTTCATAAGTTATTTAGCAAACTTTCTATCCCACGTTCTTCTGTGTTGTATATTTATTTCTGATCGATTTCTTTCACAAGTTCAGTACACATTTTTAGGGATGTTTCGATATGAAAAAAGACATGAGTTTTGAATGAGATTTTCGTAAATTTGTAAAATTTTGTGTATGTCAAATTGGTATTATGTTTATCAAATTGTTTTTATGTTTCAATTATATTAACCAGGTCTTACTAGAGACACTGAAATTGAAACCATAGTCTATTTTGCTCTGGGATTTTATGATACTTATTGTTGTTAGAACCATCATCATAATGATATTTCCATAATGAAAACTCATTAATACAGTTCATTGTATGATTTTCACCTAGCTATGCAATAGCTTGATGAGTTTGAATATGGATTTTCATCAAGTATCGGCCATTTCTATTCAATTTCCATAATGAGTTCATTCATTATTTCTATTATCTGAATCATCTGAATATCGTCATAACACTACCTTTCTTCCCCAAAAATTATACTCCTTAAATTACTGAAGAGTAATATCAGTTGGATATTTTGTTATGGTTTAATGAACGATCAATGTATATTCTTTGAGTACCTAATATATATTATGTTGGATAACAACAACATTCTGAGAACTAATGTTAAACTTATAAGAATGTCATTTTATCTCTAACAACTGCAAATCCAGGCCAGGATTTCAACTCTATATGAAGGCATTTGAGCTGGATGACTCAGGATGTTTCACTGGAAAACTTTGCTGAACGCCGAATTTCAAATTTGGTTGATAGAATTATACTGTATTATATTGCAATCATAGGAATACTGGAGAGGAATTTCATGAACAAAATGAGTAATCGGGTGAAAATTCGGATATTTTTTGTGAAGTGAAAAAATCTAAATGAAACGTAAAATAAAATGTGAATGTTGGTTAACAAATATGATATGAGTGAATTTGTAAACAGAATTCATGAAACAAATTTATTGAAGTGAAAATCTAGAGAATTATTTATGAAACAGGTTTATATGGAAAGAAATCATTTGCTCGAAAATCTTTCTAACTTCTGACTTTCTAATTAGATCATCTCGCTACACAATAGGACGTATTCTAACAATATCTTTATCACACCCTCTTCTTTGTTGTTCAAAAACATTTGAAAACACCCATTATCAGTTGTCTAATTTTAAACTGAATAAATTTTTGTGATTCAAAATTGTATCTCTTTCCAATCTCCAATTAAAAACACTCTAGTTTGCATATAAGTGAAATTGGTGAAATATATTATTTTTCAAGTTCCATGAAGAATCCTTTACTTTTTCAGATTTCTCCGATTAATCCTCCTCAGCCCGTCCCTGTTTTCTCGCGGACTTCCTACATTCCATCATGTCGATTGGCCGGTGGCAAAAAGTAGACGAAATATGTAATTTTTGTCAACAACCGGCGGTTGCACAGTGATTGCTTTACAGTTACCGAGTCGTGCCTTAAATGTTCTACAATGCACCTTCTACCTACTACTTACTCAGCAATGCACGTGCTACTTTGGTTTAGGTGTTGGAGAGATATTTAGTGATGTTCTGCGGGCGATTCTCGATCGAGAATTTAGAGAAATTGATTGACACGAAAATTACTGTTCCAATACTTTCAGGAATTGTATGTTCCAGAGAAAATATTTTGTGATGACGTGTTGCCTTTACGACATATGCTTTGGGCGATATTGAAAAAATACTTTACGTGTTTGAAATTATTTTTCTATAGAATAATCTGCTCGTCAATTCTCTTCTCCGTAATTTCGATTCATTTGTAGGATAAGCTACCTCAGAGAGCGGTTAATAGGTCCAATTGTGGGCCACGGTCTCAGATGAAGTTGAAGATCTCATGTATTGGAAATCCTCACACAGTCTCAGAAATGATATTTTCTGGTATTCATTTGTGACTGATTCTGAACGGTTTCACTTCGCAGAGAGGGTTTTGGACAGCCAACTCAAAAACCTGTATGAGTTCATTCGTTCAAGCTAGTCTCAACTCCCTACACTGTGGGTTGATGGACTGACACCTATTAGAAAACTACTCCACTGGCTAATACCACGAAAGGCGTTGGATTATATCCGACAGGTGTCAGTGCAGGATTCTTCACCGAAGTTATTCCTGCATATATGTTGTTTGCGATACAACAGCCGCGATAGATTTTCAATTATTGGAACACACTTGCAGAACGGTTTCGGGCTGTTTGGCCACTCGTCAATGCAAGGAAAAGTTTCCTTTTCTTATACGAGGAATTGGGCAAATTTCGGATATGCGGTTGGCTTCTTCGTTGACAGGCAGACGGGGGGATGATAAACCTGTTGTTTTTTCTCCGCTTCAGCCTAGTTCGGGAAATGATACTCTGAAGGAATTCGATCTTCAATCATCGGAAATCATCGACTTTATGTTGATGACAGACAATACATTGCACTGACGAGTGGCAAAACAGCCTGAAAGCGGTCTGCAAGTATGTTCCAATAATGGAAAATCTATTGCGGCTGTTGTATTGTCAACAGGATGCAGGAATAATTTCAGTGAATAATTCTGCACTGACACCTGTCGGATATAATGCAACGCCCTTCGAGGTATTAATCAGGGGAGTAGTTGTTTTCTGATAGTTGTCAGTCCATGAACCTACAGCATATAGGGAGTTAACATTGGCCTGAACAAATTGTTCAGGCCAGTGTTCAACAGCTTCGGATCCACCTCGACAGGTTAGTCGTGCCTTACTTTGAGCGTAATAAAATCGAGATTAACCCTATCAAAACGGAACTCGTCAACTTCTCGAAGAAATTTACTATCGTGAAGATCCTCGGGAAGTAGTTGCGAGTCAAGGGTAATTGCCTTGACGAACAGAGGCAGATGAGCACGCGATATCTGGGAGTTATCCTGGATAGGCGCCTGAATTTTCCGGAACATCGGAGCTTAGCGATCCAAAGAGCGGTTGCAGTGGTAAAACGCATGTACTTGCTCATTGCAAGGAACTCTAAGCTCAGTATTGACAACAAGCTGCTAATTTTCAAACAAATAATAATTTCGGCTATGTTGTACGCCACACTCTGCAGGCTCGAGAGGACTCATCTGCGGAGACTCGATACGATACGGAGTAAGGTGCTGTGTATTGGAACGAAGAGTGAACATTTCATTGAATGATCTCTTAGATCTGAGAGATTTCGAGACGGTCACTGAACTTATCAGGAGGATGTCTTATGATTTTTTCAAGTTCTTTCTGCCGAAAAGCACGCTCACGAGGGATGTCAGGACGCTTAGGATATCAAGCCCCGTAAACACAAAGCTTGATATTTTCCATGAACGGCGCGAATGTGATCGCGCTCAGTTCTTGGAAAAGCTGGCTAAGATTATTCTCGTATTCACTCTCAACTGGTTTTTTCATTAACTTCTATCAGAAGGCTAGTAATAAACTTGTAACACTCGATTACTATATTTAGATATCAGGTACCAAAATCGCAACTCCAGGAGAAATCTCGCGTAAGCCCCGGCAGGAAGCCAGGAGGAGGAAAGTCTTAGAGTGAATGCTGAAATGAGGCTCAGGTGGGCAAAGAGCCACCTATTAACTCCAGCGGATTCACCTCCCATCGGCCTCTCGTGGATCTATGAGGCGGCTATTCACCTTGCAGACATCCTGGGGCTCAATATTGAGGACTTCCCCCTTCTTCCTCCCCGCTAATATTCTCGTATGTGGGAGAGATGTAAATACTGTAGATACTCTGTACACTAAACCTCAAATTTCTTGAAGAGAAATAGGTAACATATAGC
>WOGM01000561.1:0-12218 GCA_015342125.1 Leptinotarsa haldemani | reverse complement strand
AAACCAGAGCTAATAAAAATTTTTCATTGTTATTTTCGTTTTTATCACCCCAAAATTAGTAGCAATTGACTAATTTAGTGTAGGAAACATTCAAAAAATATTTTTTTGTTGTGTTGTGATATTTTTTCTTACGCATCGAGACATCCGAATCATCGTTACAGATTTATCTGGATCGACGATTTCTCAAAAATAATTACTTGTGCGAATTCAACTGTCGATAAAAATAGAAAACGAAGAAAATATATCGGACTTTTTCATAACAAAAATCCACACATGGGTTGATAACGACGAGAAAATATCCAGTTCAAATCTAAAAGACCTTTTTCTATTTAAGAATACGTATCCTGAGATAGCAGATGTCTATAGAGAATCAAAAAAATGTCATTTCTTGCTTTTAGAGCACAAGAAAAAACTATACTATCAAAACAATATTACTAATTCTGACAATCCTTGTAAAACTGCTTGGAAAGTAATATCTGAATTGAATAACAGACATAAAAAGGAACGAAAAAATATCACAATTTGTCATAATCATGAGAGAGAAGATCCGGAAACTGTATCCAAACTTTTTCAAAATTTTTTCAAAAATGCTCTATTGGAACTCGGAAATAAACTTCTTTCCTGCTTCGAATAGGACTAACGAAATGCATAAAATTCATACTCATACTTTTTTCTTGAGGCCGTACTTGCCGAATGAGCTGCTAGTTTTATTGAAGAACAAGCTTAAAAATAAATCATCTTCAGGTCCTGATGAAGTTCCCATATTCATTTTGAGAAGAATTCTTGGCATTGTGATTGAGCCTTCAGCATTATTGGTGAATCTCTCTTTCAAAACCGGTAAATTTCCTTCTGATCTCAAAATCGGTAAAGTTATACCTGTACATAAAGTTCTCATTTATCAAAAAAAATCATAAGATGTATAGCTGGTGTAAAAAGTGACTGCTCATGCCGTAATCTCTTCAAAAATTACAACATTCTCACTTGTACGGGGAGTTTGAAATTTGTGTATTCGTTTTCAAAAATAAAAGCATTCTTTTCTACGCAATGGAGATTTCCTCTCTTATAATACACGTCATAACAATGATCTACGACTGCCGCTGTCTAGGGTCAATGTTACGTACAAAGCTTCAAGTAGAATCTGAGTTAAAATCTTCAACAATTTACCAGAAACCCTGAAAGGTCTCGAACATGAGAATACATTTAAAAATATTTATACTCCATGAACGAATATTCCCAAACAACTAACCAACCATGTAACTGATATGTCGTCTTATGTGTGATAATTTATCATTGCTGTTATTTTTAACTTGACTGTACTGTATCTACGTACCTATGTACATATCTTATACAATGTTATATTGTCTTGAAGAAATAGAATTGAATTGAATTGACATAATATATAAATTACATGCCAGGGTAGTATCGAATACGAATCATTTTCAAATATAACTTGTGGTTCTGAAAAGAACCGTTTTTTTTTATCACGTCGTCGTACTATTCGATTTTATTAGGCACGTTCTCCGCGGATTCGTCTAGCCAATTGAATATCCTTTGGCATAATAGTAACACGCTTAGCGTGGATAGCGCACAAGTTGGTATCTTCGAAAAGGCCCACCAGATATGCTTCGCTAGCCTCCTGTAAAGCCATAACGGCCGAACTTTGGAATCGCAAATCCGTTTTAAAATCTTGGGCGATTTCTCTTACTAATCTCTGGAATGGCAGTTTTCGGATTAATAATTCCGTACTTTTTTGGTAACGACGAATCTCTCGAAGAGCGACAGTACCGGGTCTGTATCTATGAGGTTTTTTAACTCCTCCAGTAGCAGGTGCGCTTTTTCGGGCGGCTTTAGTAGCCAACTGCTTTCTAGGAGCTTTACCTCCGGTAGATTTGCGAGCCGTTTGCTTTGTACGAGCCATCTTCAGTCGAACGACAAATACTGAATAGTGAGCCGGTCGCTAACAGTTTTATTCAGGTATAAGGATAGGGAACTTCTACCATTGGTTGAATCGAAAGAAGTGGGCGTGTCCCTCCCAAAAACAAGACAAAACCAGCTTTCGAGCGTATGCGGCCTTCAGTTGTTTTCGAGCATTCGAAGTAATAACGTATTTCACTTGTCTTTTTTTTCTCTATAATCTTCCGTTTGTATTATACAAAATGACCGGTAGAGGAAAAGGCGGAAAGGGATTAGGAAAAGGCGGAGCAAAAAGACATCGCAAAGTGTTGCGTGATAATATTCAAGGAATTACGAAGCCTGCCATCAGAAGGTTAGCTCGTCGTGGAGGTGTAAAACGTATATCCGGATTGATTTACGAAGAAACTCGTGGAGTACTCAAAGTATTTCTCGAAAATGTTATTCGAGATGCTGTAACATATACAGAACACGCAAAAAGAAAAACCGTGACGGCCATGGACGTGGTATACGCTCTCAAACGTCAAGGACGTACATTGTATGGTTTCGGCGGTTAGATTCATATTCCGACGAGAAATTTAAGAAAAAAAAACGGTTCTTTTCAGAACCACAAATTGTATTCAAAACGAATTCGATTTATATAAGTTACTTTCGTGTGAGTAATAATTAACGAATTACCAAATTAAATTCGAACGATATACCCATTTAATTTTAAGCATTTACCTGTCATTCTTTCGATTACCTGAATAATTGCTTCATTTTATCCTATATACTTGCCGAAATTATTAATTTCAACCTTACTACATCTGTATACGAAAAAGAAAAGAGAAGAACGATCTGTACAATTAGATTATATACCACTTGGTTTTTAAATCTATAAGACAGAGATGCTACCGGTATCTAGCTCCCAAAATATTCAATTATTCACCGATAGAAATTGCATAAGAAACTTCTCTGAAAGGCTTTAAAACGCGATACCATTTGTAAAGAAAAATGAAAAAAAAAAGAATATTCATACACTGGTCGAAGGTTAAACTACTGTCCGAATATATTGTTTTATGCTTATAATATTCATCTATCCCATTTCGCAGATTACTATGATTGATAATAGCCTATAGATATTTATATATTCGTCATTCATTAGATATAACTTTTCTGCAGATATTGAAATGTATTTTGGTTAGGTATAATTTTATTTAATGTACATTTATTTTACACTTGATTTCATTCCAATTTACTCATGATTGTCTATATTGTAATTTCACGAACAAGAATGTATATTTCTATGGATATTATGTTTATTCATTTGTATACCTAAATCTGATATTACTGCATACATTTTATTTTCATCACGAATAAACGCCATCATTATTATTCATGAACGTACCGACATTCCTATATTTGATTTCAGCAAATAGAAATCACCCCTTTCGGCACGAAAATAAGTTGAACAATAATATTATTAATCACGACTACTTTTATACGTAAAGAAACAATCGCATATCGTGCGTTAACAACAACCGTATCGAAAAGAGAACACAAGAGAATTATATATATGCAATTGTCGAATTCATTAGAGAAAATCGTTGTGGCCCTGATAAGGGCCGATATTTTATTTGTCGCTTTCCTTTCTCAGGAAATATGCATTTATGCCTTCTTTTCGGTTTTTTTCGGTAACAATACCGCCTGAATATTGGGCAAAACACCACCTTGAGCAATGGTTACTCCTGATAACAGTTTATTGAGTTCTTCGTCGTTTCGAATGGCCAGCTGTAAATGTCTAGGAATGATACGTGTTTTTTTGTTATCGCGAGCCGCATTACCGGCCAATTCCAAGACTTCAGCTGCCAAATATTCCATTACTGCGGCTAAGTAAACCGGGGCGCCGGCACCAACTCGTTCGGCATAATTTCCCTTACGAAGGAGTCGATGAATACGTCCTACTGGGAATTGGAGTCCAGCACGACTGGAACGGGACTTTGCCTTTCCCTTAACTTTACCTCCTTTTCCACGTCCAGACATGTCGAATCGTAGATTAGTAATATATTTCGAATAAAGAATTCACTGAGAACCACTCGATGTTGCTCGAACAGTAACTTTCTCTAGAGTGATTCCAATGCTGAATCGACCTGTATTAATATCGTCCTACCGACCAATGGGCGCACTAGAACGCTCAACTTTCCGGTGGGCGGAGCCTACTAGAGTTCCAGTTACTAACTGAAATAGGAACGCTTACCTGATTCGGTTACATTTAGTCGACAGCAAACCTGCACGATAGTACTTGTTTGTTTGATACTAACGAAATTAAATTTTCAGAATGCCACCTAAAGCTAGTGGAAAGGCTGCAAAGAAGGCCGGAAAGGCCCAAAAGAATATATCGAAGACCGATAAGAAAAAAAAGAGGAGGAGGAAGGAAAGTTACGCAATTTATATCTACAAAGTATTGAAACAAGTCCATCCCGATACCGGAATATCCAGTAAAGCGATGAGCATCATGAACAGTTTCGTAAATGATATATTTGAGCGTATCGCAGCGGAAGCCTCCCGTCTTGCTCATTATAACAAGCGATCGACTATTACGAGCAGAGAAATTCAGACTGCTGTACGTCTGTTACTTCCTGGTGAATTGGCGAAGCACGCCGTCAGCGAAGGCACCAAAGCAGTTACGAAATATACTAGTTCGAAATAATTTACTTGTTCCGGTCTACGATATACATTCTTTAAAAAAAACGGTTCTTTTCAGAACCACAAAATATTTATGAAAGAATTCTTACAATATCTTTTCGACACTGAATGATATTTTTTTTTGCTAGAACGCTAGGTCTCACTCGGTTGGTTTACCTTATTATCAATACATTGTTGAACATCTGAAATATTCAACGAAAGTAATTTTTTTGTGGAGGAAAATCAGTTTTTTATCGACCTTTTCTGGGTATTTGTTACCTTCCACAATCTGAAAAATATAAAAATTATAGTGGAGAACTTTATACAAGTGTAGCAGGGCAAACTTTTAATTTACCCCGATAAGTTACTACGTAAAAATCAAGGTATTTTCACAAAGAAAAATCTTCTATTTATCAGTAACTTGTCGAATTTTACAATTTTGTCTATCAAAAAAATTGCTGAGAAATAAAATGATACTTATCTTAACGTTTCGGAGGCCAAAATCTGCCTCCGTCTTCAGAAATGAACAAACAAATTCTAATATATTTGCAGTTATTCCTTTTTTGAGTATTTATTTCTTTACTTCTTCGACAGATGTCAAAGGAGTTTTTGAAATATGAAATTATGTCAATGTTGTTGATTGACAACTGATTAATAGATTTTTCTTTGTGAAAAATACTTTTGATTTTTACGCAGTAACTTAAAGGGGTAAACTAAAAGTTTGCCCTTCTACACTTGTATAAAGTTCTCCACTATAATTTTTATATTTTTCAGATTGTGGATGGTAACAAATACCCAGAAAAGGTCGATAAAAAATTGTTACCTACCTCCTTTCGTGAAACGCGCGATAATAATAAATAATTTTGCCACCTATATTTAGATGCTGCTTTCCTACCTATCAACCTAAAAATTTTACGTTCGTTACTGTTATACTAGTCGTGTACTATTACTTATGTTATTTTTTGGTGTTTTTATTGATATGTTGCCAGAAACGTTCATGATTAGCATTTCCGATTTCGACTATAACTTTTCGATATTATAACATTGAGGATTTATAGATTTCGGGTATATTACGTGTGTATTACTCAGTTATAGGTAAAGCTCACAGTATCGTCGTTCGTGTTGTAGTATCGTGTTGTAGTATTGAAAATATATTACGATGATAATATCTTATCGTATATAACATTAATAACGTTCGTTATTATTGGAATGCCGTTTTCATCGAACACTTTTATAGGGATAATTTTTGAAAATGTTGATGCAATTAGAAGCGTCGGTTCTTGGTTATAGTCGTGTATGAAGGTAGACACGAGGTCTCTTCGATGCCCCTATTCACTCCTGTATTTATCGAGTATTATCGGCTAATGTATCATGTTTCTATAGACAGTCGCGCCTATGATATTTATTCGAAGGTTCCTTCCAGTTCATCGATTACGAGTATTTTCGGAAAGGAATTGTCTGGAGTTACGTCAAAATCTTCAATACTTCATATTTCATTGTAATTTACTGCGAGTTGTCGAAGTTTAATATTAGCTTTTTCTTATCTAAAAATATTTTCGGAATACGTAGAATCTATCCACGTTATTGTGCTAGTCGAAGTCTAAATAGGAAACCGGCATTGATTTCGTAAAGAAGTTGGTGCGAACATTTCGACAGCAGAATGGAAGCCGTCAATATCGTCTCTAACGAGAATGTCGAGCGTTCAGTCTCCCGTCCGCTTGTTCTTCGACCCAGAATATTTAAACAAACGGAAAACCAAAAGAATACATCATTCTCTCTAGACGCCTAACGAGTGTAGCATCTATCTTCCGAGAATATATTGTCAGTTGTATTTTCACAATGGCAGACATAGAAACTCAGAATTCTTCGGCTTCGGCTAATTCATCTTCGTCGCCGCAGGCACAGTCTACTGCGAAGAAAGAAAAGAAGGTTAAAAATCCAAGAAGTAAACCTTCTCACCCACCTACGTCGGAAATGGTTAATAACGCCATTAAAGGATTGAAGGAACGGGGTGGTTCCTCTCTACAAGCCATAAAAAAATATATTGCGGCGAATTATAAGGCTGACGCAGAAAAAGTGGCACCTTTCATCAAGAAATATCTTAAATCTGCTGTGGCTTCTGGATCATTAGTACAAACTAAAGGAAAAGGTGCATCGGGATCATTCAAATTGGCATCGGCATCTTCTGGTTCGGCAAAACCGTCGTCGTCGGCTACCGAAAAGAAAACGTCCGCCGGCGCGAAAGCCAAAAAAACTCCCGTTAAACGCGTAGCTGGTGAAAAAGCTAAAACCGGCAAGAAGGCTGCTGCATCACCGAAAGGTAAGAAAGCCTCTCCGGAAAAGAAAGCGGCTGCAGCCAAGCCTAAAAAGGCAACTGCAGAGGATAAAAAGACCGTCGCTGCTAAGGTTTCGTCCGCGACTTCTGCTAGTAAAACCAAGTCTCCTTCGAAAGCAAAGAAAACTAACAAAGGACCAACAAAAAAGCCGAAAGCACCCAAACCGAAAACCGCGAAAGCGACCCCTGCATCGGCATCTTCTCCGAAAGCCAAAAAAGCTGCCTCTCCAAAAAAGAAGAAGTAAATTCTTCAATCAGTTGACTTCTCTCTCCGACGACGAAGTCAAAGAAAACAAATGGCCCTTTTCAGGGCCACAATTTTTTTTACAAGAATTCGTATATAATCTAGCAGTCCAACAAATATATAAATAAATAGTCAGAACTACCTACCTAACATATCCCTGTAAACAGATATAAAAAATAGATAAACGGTCAATATAATATTTCTTCCACCGCCGACTATTGAATCGATAAGAATCGAATAATTTCGTAAAGAGCAAAATTAAAAAAAAATATTGCCTTGTAATTTCATTTAATTGAAATATTTCGTGAGTCAAAATCATTTCGGGATTTCAAAACTAAGGATGTCGTGTGTTCCATTTGAAAAATCACTGAATTTCATATCTTCAAAATTACTCATCGATTCCTAACACCTTATTCAACATTTTGGAAATGTTACCTATGTATTCTATGAGACTTGTTTTCAATTTTTTTAGGTAAATGACTCGAGAACCGAATACCTACTTTTTCTGAGTAAACGACTGAATATCTCGAGAACGGTTCATTTTAGGTATAGTTTGTATTACATAAACTCACATGAGAATTATGCCAGTTAATAAAATATGAATAAGATTTTCGAAAAAATGGTAAATGTCTTGGGTGATCCTTCATTCTGTGATCGCTTGTTTTTCGTTTTTTATCACGGAACCATTTCTAAAAATGATGTTTTCCAAACATTCTTTTCGGAAAGTAAAATTTCAGTATTATTATAATCCATATTTTGATCATCATACTGAACAACTTGTTCTGCAAACACCCGAAATTCAATATTTACGTGATGCGAGTTAACAAAAATATCATACATTCATTCATATCTATAGATAAACGAATTCTTTCATCAAATGCATTTTGTGGTTCTGAAAAGAACCTTTTTTTTTGTATATAATTTCAATATATATTGGGATATATATATATATGAAATTAAGCTCGTTCTCCGCGTATTCTCCTTGCTAACTGAATATCTTTGGGCATAATGGTAACGCGCTTGGCGTGAATGGCGCACAAATTCGTATCTTCGAAGAGTCCTACCAAATACGCCTCGCTAGCTTCTTGCAAAGCCATGACGGCTGAACTTTGGAATCGTAAATCGGTTTTGAAATCTTGAGCGATTTCTCGAACTAAACGTTGGAAGGGTAATTTCCTAATCAACAATTCAGTGCTTTTCTGATATCGTCGAATTTCTCGGAGAGCAACAGTACCGGGTCTGTAACGATGAGGTTTTTTAACACCTCCCGTAGCCGGTGCACTTTTGCGAGCTGCTTTAGTAGCTAATTGTTTTCTAGGAGCTTTACCTCCAGTCGATTTACGAGCGGTCTGCTTGGTACGAGCCATTTTCAATACCTATTGCGAATTGTAAGTAACGAACGAAATGTATACCGAACGATAGACGGACGACAACATATGAACTAAGTTGAATCCTTCACGCCAACTATTATATACCATCTAAACGAGACGCCATTGGTCAGATTCCCATTTGTGGGCGGAGTCATGAAATTTAACAAAACCCGGCCGAGTTCGGTGTAGAACTTCAGTTGATGAAGTCTGTCGTTAGTATCACTAACAGCATTTCATTCGTATCGTGCAGTTTATAATTTATTCTTAACATTCGAAATGACTGGTCGTGGCAAGGGAGGGAAAGGTTTAGGCAAAGGAGGAGCGAAACGTCATCGTAAAGTATTGCGTGATAATATCCAAGGAATAACGAAACCTGCCATTAGAAGATTAGCCCGTCGAGGTGGTGTTAAACGTATTTCGGGTTTGATATACGAAGAAACTCGTGGAGTACTCAAAGTATTTCTCGAAAATGTTATCAGAGATGCCGTAACATATACCGAACATGCGAAACGCAAAACCGTAACAGCCATGGATGTTGTATACGCCCTAAAAAGGCAAGGTCGAACCTTGTACGGATTTGGCGGTTGAATTTAATGCTCCCCCTCCTATAGTGTCTTTATCGTTTCCATTAAAAAAAAAGGTTCTTTTCAGAACCACAAATGCTTATGAAATGAATTCGTGTGTATTTTTTTATATTTTTGTAGTCTGTAGTTTGAAAAAATTATGAAACAACAAAAATTAGAATTGAAGGGGTTATATTTTTTAGGAGTGATTAATTTTTGGGAAAAACAGATTTTGGCTTTCTACTACTCAATCTCGATACAAAAAATTAGGGAATCTTCAGAAGATAGGAAGGAAGTAATCAATTTGAAAACAAGTAACTCTGTACATGAGTAAAGGTACATGAGTAAAGAAAAGTATCTTCTGTATAATTCAGTGTTCATATACAGTGTCACCATTAAAGTGCGCACCATATGAGAAACTTATTTATTGAGGGTTTTTCGACAAAAAGTTATTCTTGATAAAAGTTTGTGCATCCCCTAAAACTAAACATGCACCAACAAAATACAGTACAACACACGTAATATACGAGGAGCCTTCAAATATTTGATTTTGCGACAAGAGTAAAGTACTCTTATTTTGAAAAATATCGGGCAATGTTATTTAGAAAAGTCGTTTAGCATTGAAAATTACATCTAGATTAGAAGTAATGGCCATCTAAGTGAAGTTTTATTTTTTACCAATTTTTTTCAAATGCGGACAACGGAAAACAAATTTTTGCTAAAACGATAAATAGGCAGGATCCTGTATACGACGGTTCATTTTAAAAGCCTGTAATATTACAAATTACACAGTTGTCGTGTTAACTATGGTCAATTTGTTGGAAAAGTAAATTCGTTTCCAAATTTTCTGGTGCAAAGTTCCAATTTCCAATNATATTACAGGTTATATAATATATTGGAGAGAGAAGGTACATGCAATGGACAAAAGAAAGGAGTGAGAGCGGGTATTTCATGAATGAATACTCCTTGGAATTTTCGTATGATATAAATTTGTGTCTGAGTTGTACTAGGGTATTGATATTTTTTAGAGGAGCTGGGAGCATATTGTAGAGTTTTGAACCAAAGAAGAAAACAAATCTGAGTATGAGTCTTGTGAAACAATGGTAGTTGCATTTTATCAGTTAATCTGCTTACTTTGGATTTACGTTGATCATATTTTTCATTGTTTGAATAAATCCAATACCAGAACGGAAAGTGTGGTGAAAATATAAAAATAACGGAAAGTGTAGTGAAATTTCACCTCGGCAAGCAGAACGATTTTTCGCCAAAATTTCCCTTCGACTTTTTATCTTCTAGCATCCGAATTTCTACTTGCTTCCGGAGAGCAGAGCATTTCGCTACACTTTCCGTTATTTTTGTATTTTCAACACACTTTCCACTATTTGAAATATTTAAATTACTATTTTGATTGTTTATGGACTTATTTAAATTGTTTGGAAAAGTATTCGTGACTATGAAAGGGGAGCTAAAAAGTAATGCATTCAAAAGTTTGCAAGGATATTAATTTTCAAGAAGAATATCTTTTATTTCGTTAATACATTCGTCTTTAAAAGGTGGATGTGTTAAATTGATCACCCTGTTCTTCATGGTTAGAACTAAGTTTATTTTCATCTTCGTTGGATGGTAAGAATGGTAGTTCAGTAACCTGTAACATGTAAAAAAAATCTTGAAATAGAATATGCAGTACTTTTGTTCATATGAAAGTAGTTATTTCGAAATGGTTGTTTTTTATTTTAGTTCCTATCTGAAATGAATCTTTGTACATCATCCTCCAGACAACATTGTGAAGCGTTCTTATTGGTAGTTATTTTTTTCATTTCTTTCTTTGGAAGTTTCGGACAATTTTTGTTCAACGATGGAGAAGAAGAAAGACAAATAGCTTTCTTTCCAAATAAACTAGTCTTCCCTAAAAAATATCCTTTAAAATTTGGGAATTAAAAAGTTAAAGCATAACTCAATACCACAACTAAGTTGGTATAAAGTTCATCGGGTTTGCCAGTCAATCAATAAATCAAATATAGGTCGGTGAAATGCAAAAATAAGTATTTGACTCCAACACAGAAAAATATGGAAATATTTTCATTTTGTCCACGTCAAGGACTTTCTGTCCTAGAAACCAACTTCGGGGAATCGAATCTTTTAAAGAAAATTGAAAAGTATTGAATAAATTCTCCAGAAAATTTCATTCAAAAACGTATTTTAGTATGTATATCATATAGTCCAATTCCCAGAGGATTTCACCTCATAAAAGGTGGGGTACAAGATTTAATTTTTTTATTTCGTTTCAATGGATATAAAGAGTAAAATATAAAAAATGTGACTGAATCTGGGCTAGACACATCTTTTGGTAGCCGAAAAACCTCGAAATTTTCGGACATTTTTCGCAATATCTCGAAAAGGAGTGGTTCTAGCGAAAAACAATTTTCATACAAAGTTGGAGATCATTACAGTTTCTACAAATTTTATCCATATTTTTTTTTTTCTTCGACTAATAGGGAGCGAGCTACAGCATCTCAAAGATGTACCATTTTTCTCAAAATGGTAAAAAAGCCAACTAGCTTCTTCTTTTGTGTGTGTTATTGCAACCTATGCATTCTTTGGTTGTATTTTCGAATTATATTTTGTTCCGATAAGGTTCTCCAGATCCCATCACCAACCCCCCTCTCCAACTCCCCCAGCCACCCCTCCAAATTGATAACTGGCGAGGAATGAGTAGGTATACCCAAGCCCTCACAGTCCAATGCAATGTGAGAAAAAGCACTTCAACCTATTCGCCGAGCTTTCGCATTGTTTCAAAGCTTCATCATTGCCTAAAGTCAATACAGTGAAACAAAACTATTGTGAATGAAATAAAAATAATTTTCTTTCCACAAAATGGTGCTTGTCAGAAAATTCGAAATAGGCGTTATTGTAATGAAAATGAAGTAGACTGATCTAGAACTTTTCTGTGAGCACCCATATTACAACATTAATCACCATCTAACGGAATAAAGAAGACAAGAGAGGGAAATCATATGTGTGGAAAAAACGTTTATCAAACAAGTGAAGTATTTAATTACAATTTGATCATTGTAAAACTGACCAATGAAAAGAGAAGTTAGCCTTTCACTTCACTTCCTTCTTAGGCGTTC